>PVJC01008975.1:0-47063 GCA_004026665.1 Murina feae | reverse complement strand
TGCCCCTCCAAGGGCCTGGGAAGCCCACCAAGCAGGCTGCCGACCCCCTGCCACCTCTTTCCCGCTCCCCGATACCCCTCCAAGGGCCTGGACAGCTGCCAAGCAGGCTGCCGACCTCCTGCCACCTCTTTCCCACTCCCCAATGCCCCTCCAAGGGACTGGACAGCTGCCAAGTAGGCCACCGACCCCCTGCTGCCTCCTACCCGCTTACCGGTGCCCTGCAACCTTGCCGCCTGTTTCCCACTCATGGGTCCTGGGTCCTGCGCTGTCCTGCCCTGCAGCCGCTCTGTGCACTCGGGAGGTCCCTCAGCCCGGCCTGTGCCCTCTCGCAGTCTGGGACCCCTCAGGGGATGTCCACCTGCTGGCATGCCTGAGCAGCCTGGGTGAGGGGCTTTAAGGCTGCCCACAGCTCCCATTGACCCAACGTCCCAGCAAGGCCGGCTGGATGCAGGTTCTGAAGTTTATGTCCTATAATTGATACACTGTTCCTTTAAGGTGGCTAACGAACCCTCCTCTCTGCCTCACCTTGCAGCAGCGTCTATAATGAAACAATTGTTACTTTTACTGGTGAGGCCCGGGCTGCTGTGTCCTTCAGCTCCCGAGGATTCTATGATTGTTATATTGTTTCAAAGGTGTGTTTTGCTAGAGCCAGTTTAATTGGAGCTGAGCGGAGCGGGCGCAGCTTCACTTTCGCTCCTGCCACAATGGAAACTGCCATTTACTCAGGTCCATGAGTGGCGGCCGCCATGTTGGCTGGGCTAATTTGCATACAGCCACTCTGATTGGCTGGTGGGCGTGGCTTACCCTGGCTCGGAGAAACGGTTAATTTTAATATTTCGCTTTTATAGAGTAGATGTGCTTTAATAAAACATGCATTCTCGAGTGTTGTGTGTAAAGCTCTAAATATGAAAAATACTTGCTTAATTTTGCTATTTGATCTTCACTGTCATTATTAAATTTTTTGTCTCCTTAAGCTATCAATTTCTGAGTGAAGTATGTTAAAATTTTTCTATTATAATATCAAGTTCGTTAACTTTTTCATATATTTTCACATGTTGCTTTGTATTTTTTGAAACTTTGTTTTCAGAAACATACAAATCTAAAATGATTTTTTATCCTGGTAAACTATAATTATTATCATCACAAACTTATCTGTTTACATTAATGCTTTTGGTCATAAAGTTTACTTTGTCTATGGTTCAGATAAATATGCAAGTTTTTCTTGCTTGGATTTACCTAGTATATATTTTTACATTTTTGACCTCAAAACTTTCTGGTTATTTTTAACAATATTATGTAGTGACTTAATAAAATCTAATGTCATGAGCAAAACTTTGCATCCATTTATGATAGGAACTCTTCATAAATTAGGTATAGAAGGAAAGTACCTCAACATAATAAAATTCCATATATGACAAGCACAGAGCCTCATATGCAATCGTGAAAGGTTGAAAGCTTTTTCTCTGAGATCAGGAACAAGACAAGGATACCCACTCTCATCATTCCTATTCAACATAGTACTAGAAGTTCAGAGCAATCAAGCAAGAAAAAAAAATAAGGGCTACTGAATTGGAAACAAAGAAGTAAAATTGTCTACATTTTTTGGATTACATGACTTTATATATAAAAAATTCTAAAGGCTACACTAAAAATCAACTGTTCTATTTAATCAATCAATTCAGTAAGGTTGCAGGACAGAAAATTAACACACGAAAATCAATATTTCTATATGCTAACAACAAATTATCTGAAAAAGATATAAAGATGATGATCCTATTTACAGTAGCATCAGAAACAATAAAATACAAATCAAAACAACAATGAAGTATCATCTCACACCTGTCAGAATGGCTATCATCAACTTTATGAATAATTTGTATATATCTACAATTTCACTGATTCTTTAGTTGTGCATTTTATGTTCTTTTGTTTATCAATATGTATTAAGTATCCTCTTCTACTTTTTAGTTCCAGTGATTCTATTATACTCTTTTTGAAATGTTTGATTGTTCTTTAGAGTCTCTTGTTCCTTGCTTATATTTTAAGCATTTTATAAACCTCTTTAACCCCTTTTGATAAAGCTAACTTATATTCTGTATGATGGTTTTACCTTCTATATATAGTCTGTGGTTCTGATTCTGATATTTGTTCTTTCCATGGGCTTTTTACTCAGGATGTCTTGTTTCTTTCTGTGTTTTGTAACACTTGACCACAAGATGATCATTTTGTTTGGACCTTTATATAAACAAATTTTTAAGGACCGGATGAAAGTTTCATTCTTCCATATCTGAACTGATATTTCAGCTTTCAGTTTTTCAGACTTTATAAGTATTTTTTTATTAGGACTACAAAACTCTACAAAGACCACCTATGGTTATAATTAATTTCATGAGAAGTTAATTTTTCCCCTCCACCCACCTCCAAGGTTACTTATTATCTCCTTTTCTAAGAAAGATTTAATTCTTCTTCACTCTTACATTGTGCATGTGGAAGTCTCTTATAAGACTTCTTATCTTGGGCAAGCCCTAGTCATTATCTTTTTCTTTCCTCAAATCTTACAATAATCAAAGTAGAAATTCAGTCTCCTAGAGTCTGGTAAAATCCTCAGGGAAAAATTTGGCTGTCACTCATTTACCTGAAGAATTTCTGATTTCACCTCCTTTTGGCTATGGATTCTTTACTATCTACTAGTTCAGCAGTGAACTTGAACATATTATTTTTGTATTTTGCCTTACATTTTAATTGTTTTCATTGGGAGGGTCATTTATGGTACCTAGTAAGACATTGCTAGAAATAAATACTTCCTTCCTGTCACATATTTAACTGTGATATTAATACATTTCCCCCTGCTTTTCTTATAGTGTTCTTGTGAGTCTCCAGTAAGACATTGGATATTAAAGTGTTGTAAGGTATAAATGGCAGTGGGTTGCCATTATAATGAACCGCAAGCCAAACTAGTGGTTGGATTTAGGGGAAAGAGATTGTAAGTTTAAAGGAGAGAGAGCTCATTTCCAGTTGATGCAATCAGATAAAACATCCTGAAGATTGCGCTTGAGTTGAACCTTAATGGATTGGAAGGATTTGCCTAGTCAGAAATGGAGAGCATTTCATATGAAGGTAATCACATAAATAAAGGTTAGTAGACCGCATTGCCTTATTTTGAAAGGGAGGCCTTTGATCTGGTCTCTTGTCCATTAGTACTTACCTAGCAGCATTGCCTATATGCTGGTTCCTGACTTAGACAATTAAAAAGTCCATACCACTCCCACCACAGAGATCCCCCAAACAGCAACAGGGGCCTACATTTACTATGGATAGGAGATATATTTAGCAGGGTCTTGGACCCATTTCAAAATCTTCCAGGTACAGAATGGCCCAAGAAACTTAATAGAAATATACTCCCATTAATGTTGACAGGTGTGTATGAATGGTAGGTAAGATGGCATACTTTGAGCTAGCGGCTGTTGTGGAACAATAAGCAATGAAATATTGGGGGTGTTGTCAAGGAAGCTGGTATTGAAACATTCACAAGTAGAGCAAATTATATCATTAGTCTTTTTCATAATACAGATTCTAAAATGTAGAGTAAGGTTATAAGTTGGAGTTGAGTAAAACTGGAAATTTGCAGATTGACAAAATTCTGGATTTAGGAAAAATTTTCACAGAATCCAAGAAGACACATTAGAGTTAGAAGAACCTAGCCTAGTCCTTATCCACCTTGCTGTATAGATGGGAAGACAGTCCCAGCAGGGAGAAGGGGCCTGGTCACGTTTATCTGCTAGTCAGTGGCAAGAGCTGGTGTACTGATTCATGATACAATGTTCTTCCTCTTGCCTGCCTTTATAGACAAATATGCTCAGAAGTTTTCTGAACATCTGATGAACTGCCACCTTTAACCGGAGACAGGAAAGAAATTCAAGACTTGGCAAGACTCTTGGGAGATTATAGGGTTGGAAAAGACCTTTTTTTCTCTCCCAACACAACTCTGAAATTTGGGGAGGAGGTGGCTGCTCTGTGCAAAACATTAGTTAATGTGAACCAGACATTACCATCACTCCTGAAGTGGATAAATGTGAAGACAATGTGATATTGTTCTTTCTTTATTGCTATTTATAATGGTGCCTGTTTTTTAGTTCCTTGGGCCTCTTTGCAAAGGCTAAGAAACTCAAGCAGCCTTTCAAAAAGAAAATATAGTGCAGTGATCAACATTGTAGGCATTGACAAACAAACATACTTTAATTTGAGTTCAGGCTTTATTACTTAGACATAACCTTGGGTCTGGGCCAAAAATAATATTGAGTCAGAGCCTTAGTTTCTTTATCTATATAATGGGAGTAATTGTGCTCAAATCATAGTGTTGATGTGAGGATTATGTAAGACACAATCTAAAGAGCTTATCTTTAGCGTTTCTTGACACATAGTAAATGCTCAGTACATTTATTATTATTACTAGAGGCCTAATGCATGAAATTCGTGCACTTGGGTGTGTATTCCCACCTGACCTGTGCCCTCTCACAGTGTGGGAGCCCCAAGATCGATGGTCCCAAAGAGGTAAGCCCCGCCCACCCATTCAGGGCTCCTTGATGGATTGCCTCAAAGAGGTAGGCCGGAGCCAGGGGTCCCACCTCAGTGGTGGGCACAGGGCCACAGGAACCCCAGCAGAAGCCATGTGTAGCAGCCTCTGGGCCCTGCCTCTGCTGTGTATGCAGACATCTTGTGATGGTGTGACAGCGTGACAGCGTGAGGACCACCTAGACTTTTATTAGTAAGATTCCCTTACTCAACCTCTGTGTTATACTTGATTATGTTCTATACAATATGTTTTGGCATAGTTTCCATCTCCCAAAACTAATTGTGTTGCAGCTTTATTCAAAAATCCATAGTGATCTTAACTGGTATTCTGTATTCAGTTGTGAGATATGGAGAATGATTTGTTGGTAATATCCTAAACATTAAATTTGGTGGTTAATTTTCTTAAAAGTGTACTACAGGAGGTCCAATATTTTTCCTTTTAATACTGTCAGTCTCACTTATATTTGTATTTGTTTACTTAAGTGGAAGAAAAAGGGGTGAAGTGATAGTTGTGTGTCAGGAATTGCATATAACCTTGGAGGTTGCCTTGAAAGTATGTCACACATGTGATCATTATCTTTAATATGTGGCAACTGAGAATGACTGGACTACAGAAAAAATTCCACTTCTTCACAGCAAAGACAAGCTTTTCACAGTGGACCTTAGTCTAGACTCATCTTCAACTCTTTGTACCAAAGCAGAAGCCATACTCTTTCCTGCCTCTTGGGAATTTATCTCTGCTCTTCTTTCTGCTTTGGTTGTCTATTCAACTACCTTTCCTTCCCGTGTAATTTCACCTCATCGTTCAAGGCCAAAGTCTGATGTCTTCTCCTCTAGGAAAATGTAATGTTGTCTCTTCTTCTCCAGAATATTTTTGAATTCTTGTTTGGATGAATGAATGAATGAATGAATGAGTGAGGCCCCCACAGCTACAGAGCACCAATTTGGCTGGCTACTGCCTTACTCTTGGATGCCCTGTTTGCCATCCAAGAACCTCATGCTAGTGTGGGCCCAGAAAGGTCATGGCAGATATAGATGGGATAGTATACTGTCACCACAAATGCTCTTGAACACATTCCAAGAATTGTACCAGATCCTGAGGTCTTTGATGGATTGGTCTAATGTGAGAAGCCTGAGATTGGAAATTAGAAGATTCCATGCTTTCCAAATAGACTTAGGGTCACTATTTAGGAGCAGGTTTTGGGCCAATAACTTAATTATGCTGAGCCTCAGTTTTCCTTTCTGCAAAATAGGCTTAATCCATGACCTTTCTGCCTCTTCAAAATGTTATGAAGTTCAAATGAGGTCACGTGTTCTGAGAATTGAAATACTGACAAGAATTTTTATGCCTCTGCATTTACTTTGGGATAATCAAACTCTGTAGTATATAATACAGAGGCCCTCACTGACTTTACTTGTTTCTCCTTTTCTACCATCCTCTTTCACAGCCACACCCTTCTTTAAACATTTCTTTCAGGCCAAACTATTTGTAGTTTCTCTTAAAACATTGCCATCTCTTTTTAAAAAATTTTTGTTTTATTGCTTAAAGTATTACAACAAGTGTTAGATAAGTCTCCATTTTTTCCCCTTGACCTTCCCCCCTCCTCCCCTACCCCTGGTGTCTTGTGTCCATTGATTATGCTCATATGCATGCATACAAGTCTTTCAGTTGATCTCTTGCCTAAAAATGAATTGCCATTTTCCCCATCTCAACTCCATCTTCATCCAACCTGGGTTACAACCTAGACTTCTCTAAGAAACTTTACTTGAAATCCTCACTAGATTATGTTAGGCATCCTTCTTTTGCACTCCACTAAGACTTTGAACTTCTTTAACTATTACATTATATAGCACCCATTACATTATATTACAATTATATGTCTCTTTGTCTCTCCCACTAGACTAGAAGTTCCATGAGAGCAGAGATCATGTTTATCTTGTTCCTTTGTGGGATACATAGTGATTGCAGAAATAATTATTGAATAAAAGAAAGAACAAATGAATGAGGGGATGTTTGGATATTGTGCCCATGCAAAGAGTTCTTGCAGTCTTTTGAAGTGGTGTGATTTTCCTAAACGTTAGTTCAACCTTGGCATTATCTCCTCTTGGCACAGTGTATAAGTATAAAAGGGCTTGATTCATTTGAGGACAAGTATCACTGCCCAAGGAATGTGTCTCTCAGAGCATCTGCTTGCTCTGTTGGCTTGTTTTCTGGTCTGATATTTGAAGTGATCTAATGGGGTGGAGGGGAATGTTTTCATATAATCTGATTTAAGTCAGCTTATTTGGTATAGTTTTGCTGGTTGGTATTCCCCAAATAGCCTTCTCCTTGCTTGAGGCACCCTGGGAAAGAAGTTGAGAGAAGACGGGGAAGTTGTGGCCTAAAAAATGGTGGCATAAGAATCTGAGGATTTGAATCATCTGCATCTGCCTATTTTCTCAAAAATTAGGTTTTCGTACTTAAGTGTATTGTTTAAATGTTTCTCATTGCTTCTGCAATTCATACTCTATCACTTTCAATAATTCTCTTCTCGCAACCTTTCTTGTAGTTGCATGCAAAAAGAACAAAACAAAACATAAACCTCTGGGAGTGGATCATAGGTGAAGTAGGTGCTGTGTATGGAGTAGAGAACCCTTGGGCTCAATATATGAAAACCACAGACAAGAAATGGAGGTTCTTTCACCAGGACACTGAGCCAGTATGAAAGTGGATAGTAGAGGTGCCTGTGTGCTTTGCCAATGTACCATGCCACCTGTAGGCACATAAAGTGACCTTGAGCTGAATGTTCTAGGACTAGTCCCTTGTCACAGGTCCTAATTCACAATAACATTAAATAAGGTTTTTTTGCCTTGTTTCCTCATGTGAAGAACAAAAGCTTGGGGCTAGAAGCTAAGATGACCTCTTCTAGTTCTAAAAGAATAAAAAAATAAATCATAGCTTAGCCCAATGTTGCCTTTAGGGATGGATGTGATAGGCTGAAGTCCCAGATGGGCCTGGCCTAAAGCAATTATTAGACTATAAACTCACTGAAAGCATGGACTGTGACTTATTTAATTCTTATTTATCTCTGCTATTTATGAGATCACTGTTGAGGATATCCCCATCCATCAAGGGTTTGACAGCAACTATTACACAGAACTCAATTGTCTTTTTGACCCCGTAGGTGTTCAGCAAATTTTTGTTGAGTACAAACACAAACTACATTTCTAGTTTCAGAATTACATGTCCTAATGGTGGGCCCTTCTCTGTGGACCTCTCATAGTGGACCCATGCTAGAGTACATTGCAGACTTGATCCATTGCTCGGCCTTATTACCTGTGGGCTGTGAGCACTGAAGGGGGATTATTGAGTGTGAACAAACAAAAAAAAATTAATGTTCTCAGGATAACAAATGGCCCTTTTCCCCTTTATATCATGATTAAGAAAGATGGTGCTGTTTGCAATACCATAGTGTCCACATTGGAAGGGGCTTCCCATATCATCTAGTCCTATTTCATACCTTCAGAGACACTCATTTCACATATGAGAAAACTAAGGTCCAGGAAAGAAAAGCCAGTTTCCCAACATCATATCAGCAGATCAGAATCATAGTTATACACTAGCTCATATATATGACTCCTGCCTCCAGGCTCTTTTTAATCCACTAGCTGTTCTTGTCTCCCTGACCTGTGCACTTTGGTACTCCTTAAAAAATCTATGGGGGGATGCTAACTACTTTTTAAATTAAGGCAGGGGTTGATCAGTAAATTAAACCAAGTAGGGTGGCTGTTAGGTCACTGTTTGTAGGTCCAAGAGAAAAGGATCTACACACACAACCAAAACTACATATTCTCTTGCAGAAACACACACAAACATACATGCTAAGAATCTTTTGTTTTCTTCTGTCCATAAAGCACTCTTTGCAGGAACATGTTGAGAGATCCAACCACTCTGAGTTGGCCAGTGAAACACATGGCTCAATAAGGGATCACTCTTAGGGTTGCTGGCATTTAAACAGGGAGCAAAGCCAGAGAAATAAACCCAACAGCTGGGGTACATACATTCTTACTGAATCCCCAACCAGAGCAGTTGAGAGTTACTGTGACAACCCCTATTACAGGTTGAGGACACTGAGGCATAAAGACTTTTCATATTATTCCTTAATATATCTGTTATACCACAGTGATGGCCTGTATCACAAGCCCAGAAATTCATTTTGGGGTCTCATAACTATCCACACTGAAATGAGACAGGAGGGGAGCTTACTTGAACTTTTGAAAACCCAAAAGAATGATGGCTTAAATTTTACCTGGGTAGTCAAGGATTATAAGACCTCTGAAAAACAGTGAGGATGTGAACGTGTTCATTCCTTATCTGAAGCTTGACAAGATTTGGGTGGTGAAGCCCATACCTATTTTATGCTCCTACAAAGATGAGGATGAGGGTGAACAGCTAGATTTTGTGTGTCTTTTTCCCGGCTGACAAGCTTAGAGTTTTTTTATGAGAGATTATAATGGGCCAATAGTGTCCATTTGTGCTTTCTAGCCTAGACCCTTCGATATTTTAGTTGTCTCAAGTCAACCTATGCTAAGGCCAACATAGGACAAGTTTATAATCCCTGTGCAAAGATTAAAAAATATATTTATATGAAAATCAAAGTAGCATAAGAGGTCACTGGGCATGGTACCAATTCTTGACTTCAATAAAGACAGCCAATAAAAACAGCTAATTAAAGGAACTGATGACAGTCATCTGAAATTTTAGCTTGTTTTATGTTTTAACAAATTAACAATGGTGATAAGAGGACATTAGCAGCTTTTCTAGAGTAACTTTGTTAACAACAACTAGAGCCTGCAGCTACAACAGGGGCTGTAGCCAAGTTTTAGCTGGCAGACCAGCAAGCCAATATTTTATACAATGGATGATACTTCTGAAAGCAAAGACAGAGACAAATTCAGAGTCACACATGCATTACAACAAATGAATTTCTATCATTTTTAATCATATTTAGAGCAACAAAAGATTCCACAATTACAAAAAGAGAACAGAACACTAGCAATTGGGGCTGGTCCTGCTGCCCAGTGGAGGCCAAGTGCCGCTGTGAGAACTGAAACTCCATTAAAACAAGTTTCAATCAAAATTAATGTTTCTTTTGAAAAATCTTTATATGATGCTTTCTCTTTTTCTTTATTTTCCCTCAATATATAAATTAATTCTTACATCTGGTTACATAGTCTGCTCCCTCCTGCTGCCAAATTAAGCTCGAGGACAGCACAAGAATGTCATGTCCAGGCACTCCCTAATCAATGTTCCAGTCTAGGAGAAAGCAGAAGGGTGTCACTAAGTTCTGAAGGAATTCTCTTTTAGCTTGAGTCATCCCAAAGGTGATTATTGTCATCACCTGAATGACTTATGGGATAGGCCAACCCCACAGGCACTTCATTGCCATAGGGTGAGCACCAAGGACCAAGGTTGGAAAAGACTGCAGGCTTGCCTTTTCTGCTGTGCAGGAAACACAGTCCAAAAATATGAAGCATCAGTCAGAGAGGGCACCACCAGAAAAGCAGCAACATATCAGAATTTTCTTTTCTTTGGGGTATATATGTGTGTTCCAGTCTTTGGTGGCCAATGGAATCTGCAGCTATATGACAGTCTTGTTAAGTAGTGCATGTGGGAACTATTTTAAGCCACAAGGGCCACTTAATACATAGCTTTTAATTTAATTCAATAAGAGGCTAAGAGACAAGTGGGATGCAGAATGGAACCAGCACCCCTGCTATACCGAATTTGGGTTGGAAATCAATCAATACATATTATGTACTTTCTGGCCAAACCAAATGGGGATGAATTGAAGCTGAGTCTAAGGGTATGGTATTCTACTTTTAAGAGTCTTCCTGCTAAGTTCAAATCCTTACCATTTACTTTGGTGGGTGGTAATATTGCAAGTGTTTTGTTGCCTCAGCAGAAGTGTCTTTAGAGGGG
Organism: Murina feae; assembly: GCA_004026665.1. Lineage (NCBI taxonomy): Eukaryota > Metazoa > Chordata > Mammalia > Chiroptera > Vespertilionidae > Murina > Murina feae. The sequence goes on along the minus strand of PVJC01008975.1, from coordinate 36,529 downwards.
TGGATAACGTGACTTTTTCTGCCTTCACCTAGAAATGGTTAAGAGTTGGGAGACTTTGAGCAATAGACCCCAGTGTCAGTCTCTTAATTGAAGAAAAATATCCCTATCTATGGGCAGAGACAGACCAGTACCTACAGAGATATAACTTATAGTACATTGACAATTTTTTAACAGAGAAAAACACATTTCAGTTGTCAAAATCTTTACAGAACATCCAAAACCATAATTAAAACACACAGACACCCAGTAGCAAGAGCACCTCAATTGCAGGTGAGTAAATTATGTGAAAGATAGAGCACTTGCTCCAGGTTCCCAAGTGCAGTAAACTGCCCTTTTCTCACAAGGATGGTGAAAAACAAAGAATGTCCTTCCTTCTTCCAAATACTTAGGTCCCGTTAGGGGGCCATCAGCTAATCATTTTGCTGGACTTTTGGCCCCAAGTCTGGGCCTTTCCCAGTCAGTTCCAATGAGTTTTCACCACCTTTTAAACATTCATCAGTCTTGGGCTAGTAAAGTGCAATATATCATGTACCATACCGCTTCCCCGCCTCTGCTCCTTTGCAAGGCCTGTAAATCAGGTCCCAACAGGAGCAGTGATCTCTTAGTTATCTGATCAACCCAGGTGTCTTTTATTATTTTGATAGAGCTTCCAAAATGGAACTTCAGCCTCTCTCACAAGTACATTGTATGAATTGTGACCTGGAACCAAATATAAAGGAGCAGAGAAAGGTAAAGCTATTAAAACACATTATATCTATGTTTATAATTAAATTTTGAAACATTGATACAAATACTCATGTACAATATATTTCAACCTTTTGACTTAAACTGCAGAGAACTTTTTTTGTGTCTTCCAAAGTGGGCAGAAATGAGGATTCCTGCCTGCTGTCCCTCTAGTGCAAAATCTAGTCCTTTAAATGCTCTCTTTCTCAACAAGGATTCACATCTTCAAATAAACTACCATGGGTACTAACAAACACAGTGGCCAGTACAGCTCCATTTCCAACCATGCAATTATGGAGTTGCTGAACAACAGGTGGAGAAAAGGAAAGCTAGTTCTCCTTATAAAATCTCTTAGTTAAGAACCCATAATCTCAATTTTTTTTTTCAAAATTATCTTCTACTCTTCTAAACATGTATATTGTGTGTGAGGAAAACTCACAGAAGTCTTATAAGTCAGTCCTTTAGTCTGTCTTTGGATAGCTTACCAAAGAGGCACCAATGTTTATTCCCTCCCTACCCTTAAAAATTTTGGTATCTTAGCAGATACAGTGTAATCTTTGGTTACATAATGTAATGCTCTCAACTCTTTGTCTTTTTTTAAAACATCTTTCAAAGATTTTCAAAGAGATTAGCGATGAGAACAGAACTGCCTATAAAAGGCAGTGATGAGAACTTAACTACCTATAAAAGAAATTGCACATGCAAAATGGCTTATTTTGACTTTAACTTTGGGGTTTGATCCTGTGCTTTAGCATTCCTGATTATCATGACTCCCTATAGGGGGTTGAGCACAAAGGCCATTTCCTTGGCTCAGTGACCTTTCATTTGGGCAACTGGCACAGGATGATTAGTAGTCAGCCACTTGTTTTTCTCATGGCCATGCAGGAAACATGCAGGCATAGTTACAGAGTTGTCTGGAGAGAATCTTATAAGGCGAAACACTGGAACAAGGTTGGGAAGGGGTTAAAGGGAGTGGCTTGGGCTTTTGTACTCTGCTAAATATCAAGGGAGAAAAGAGGTCAAGACCATGTCTATGCTGTGCCTAATGAAACAAACAGGAGCTACTTGAAGCTCAAAGTTAGGTCATTTGTGTAATTGGTAGTGTCATGTGGATGTAGAACTACTTTCTCTTAAAGTACAAACAGAATTATTCTTGCTATATATGCATATGTACATTTAGAAATAAAGGATGGACAGAGAGGGACTTTAGCATCACCACATTATTTCTCAAGCCTCAACTACTTAAAGCACAGAGGGATGGAAGGAAACTTTTTTCTTTTTTAGTGCAGTGAACACATGTAAAAATATATGTATTACTGATTTTCTTTTTCAAAGAAATGACAGAATCCTTTCAAATATCCCTTTCTTGTTAAAAAAAAATGAGCTCTCCAAGAATGATGGCACTGTCTGTGGCATAGAAAATCAATGGAACGTAGAATCAAACCCTCATTTCAGCTCAGACACTAGGCCTGAACAAACTGCCCAATGAACAAGAGTTGAAACTGCCACACAACTCTTTTATTTGACCACAGAGTTTGTGACCCTGGCAGCGGTCTGCTACCCACACAGACAAGACTGTCTCTCTGGAGCTCCGTTTTCTTTTCTCTTCCTCACTCTGCATCCCCATTGAACACCGCAAACCTCTTCGGAGATAGTGACTTGTCTGATGAGTGATCTTCATCTTCTAGCTCACCAGGTGAGTGGATCTTATTGGCTAATCCTTCATGGGTGAGCACAGTGTATCAACCACATCAACACTGTTAGAGTAGAGTGCATGCAAAATGAGACTTCTGTCAATTACATTGGCTGGAACATCGATGGCCAAATGAAAGCATAAATCCTCCTTTCATCTGTGGGAGAACAAAGCCAAGCTAGAATACTTTTTCTCATAGACTCCTAAGTGCAAAATCAGTAGGCCTAAAGCCTTGTGTAGGCTGTTTTACCTATTCATGCCATCCTGAAATTTAGAGTAATCCAGTTTTTGTTGATTTTAATTACACTGATTTTTTGGCTTTCACAAGTGAAAACATATATATATTCATAAAGACAAGAGTCACAATTGAGAAATCTCTAACAGTGCAAAATTTGATAGTCAGGAAAATGGAAAGGAGAGACTCTAGTCTTTACAAGAAGAGGCATTAGAATGATATTATCAAATCCATGTACCACAAAAATGAAGATCATTTCAAAACAGATGTAAAGAAGTTATTAAAATGTAATCTAGTTTAATTGAAAAGAGTGGTGCATTTTTTTCTGTTTAAAATAGCAAAAGTGATCTTGTGAGCTTATATAAGCCAAATGGAGTCGTAATACAAAGAAAACCAGAATTTGTCTATCTTATGCCAGAAAGACAACCTGCCAGTTTTAGTTTTATCCAGCAGTCTTGGATTGGTATATCACCCATCTTAGGTTTTCCTCTCCCTTGTTATTTAAATAAACTGTTTTGCAAGTTCTTTTGACTATTAATATCAACACAGAAATTAGGGGAGGAAACCCATGTGGATTATATCAGATCACTCAGAAACTATCTTTGCAACAAGTAAAGTGAACCAACTGAAATGGGCATCTTGTTGACTGGCTTCTAATTCCTTGAGTTTAGCAGATGAATTAAAGAGCTAAGTGAGGAGGCAGTGGCCAAGATGAGAAAGTAGATAGGCATTTCCTCTTCACTTGGGATTGTGGAACAAAGTCAACAGAATAGAGGTGTGCCAAATGTCTATATGAAACCAGTGTCTCAGGAACACACCCTGAGTTCATGGGTGGCAGCCCATTGGAGCCACACCAATCAGAACTTTGCAAAGAGGCCATGGTTCTGTTGTCTCAATGTTTCAGCTTCCCTCTGACTGACAGGCAGCAACATAGGTGGGGAGTCTGGCTGAGTATGGCCAAAGTCAGAGCACATAATCAGCATCAGAGGAAGAGGAGTAGTAAATTTGCCAGATGGTACCCATCTGGCTTTAAACTTTGCATCTTAATTTAGTAGTCAGTCTCCTCTTGCTTTCTTCTCTCTTCTTCCCATGACTTCTGAAGGTGAATATGCTGAGTGGCAAGGAGAGCATTTACAGGGTTCCTGTTGCTAGTGCCCCATTCTTCCCAGCCTGGTAACTGGATGAATTTTCTCTTTGACCCGAATATGGGCTCCTCCTTTAGCTGCACTGAAGGAGAAAGTGGGCGTTTCTCCACTTGGTAGGAAGGTACCATCTCTGGAGGACAAAGGCAAGTCGCCAAACTTGTCCAATCTATTGATGCCTTCTTTCCAGTTTGTCTAAGGGATGCAGAGAAGATCTGGTAGTTGATGAGAGATACTTGGTAAGAAGTCTTTGAGTCTACTGCATTTAGAAATAAATGTTGAATCTGCTGCTTGTTAGCCTTCTTTGTGATGGGGGCTCTTAGCAAAGAGTCTATGAACATGTCTAGAGAAGTGGGAAAATTTCACCACTGTTTTTGGTGAAGTTCAGGCCCATAAAACACTGAAGGAGGGTGGAGGAACCTTTAGCATGGAGTCAGACTAAAAGCATTCAGGTCTTTTAAAGGTGGGGGGCAAGGAGGGATCAATTCTTCAGTGTCCTAAATGGAGAAGAGCCAAACCAACACTTCCTTTTCCTCTATCTCCAGCCCCAAGTTCATCCTTGGTCCATAAATGGGAAAGCAGACCTGGATATGAATGGGGCCTTCCAAAAATCAGATCTCTCTTCTCTTTCTTGCTGGTCTTACTCTTTAGTGGAAGTGGCCAAGTTTTGGCTAAAGAGAACATTTGTTCAAAGTTCTTAGAAGAGCTATTGAAAGTCAATTTCAGCATGGAGGCAAAGGGTGAGAGAAAGAGATTGGAGTGGGGGAGGCATTCACATGCAGACAGGTTTTTAAATAAGAATAACATTTTCAGTACAATGAATTGCACTGCAGTTGAGCAGTTTAGACCTCAGGGACCAAGATTGAGCAGATATTGATGATTTAGCTGTCCTCTTCATCCTGTCTTAAATCCGTCTCTCCCCTCCCTCAACTCAGTTCTGGGGCCATCCTGCCCTCTAATGGCAAAAAGCTATTGGCAGAAACTCTGGGAGGGAAGGTTTTGAAAAATAGCAATGACTCTCCATGGTCTTGTAATGCTCACCTTATTCTAGTCACTGTTAGAGTCTTTGGGGATTTGTTTGTTTTTATATTTTTAAAAGGAAAAATATCCTAGCAAGTTTTTTGTGTTTTTGTTTTTGTTTGTTTGTTTGACTTTTGGTTTTCCCAGATACTCTTAGCTCTCTAAACTTCCTGTGGCATTAAGTGAGTAAACATTTGTGTGACTGGCACACAGCACACTGCTATAAACAAGCACAACTTGACACTGGTCCACAAGGATCATCACAGATTTAAAGAAATATAACACCATTCAAAACACAGATAAGAGACATTCATTGCAGGGAGCAGAGTTTGAAAGTGCCATGGGAAGGTCAGATGGGGAAGTGGCGGGGCGGGGGGAAGAAAGAAGGAAAATAGAAAAAATTCTGGCAAATAGGATTCAAGAACATCTTCATGACAGACTATACATCAATAGAGGAAATTCCCCAAGGCACAGCAGAGAAATAGTGCAGAGTTATAACAGGCAGAAGATATCTGAAAAGGAGAGTGAGGTGAGGTGAAGAAATAGGGCTTCCAAAGCTTCATTGAGTGTGGAAATAGATGGGCTTGACTTTTCCAGAAAGGATCTTGGGTACTTGCACAGAGATGATCTCTGCCATCATTTCTGGAAAGTCCACGCTCACCATGTGCGACTTGATTAGCAGGTCAAAAGTGAACTGGTGCAGCTCTCGTGCAATCTGTGGGGGGCGGGCAATAAGAGGGAGAAAACAAGAAAACAGGGTTGACAAAGAGTTGACTTCTATCAGACTGTTACTCCCACCTTTGATTTTTCTCCTTCTCTATCTTTGGTCTTGTGTGTGCGTGTGTGTGCGTGCACGTGCGTGCACGCACACTAAATGACTTCCATGGAATCACTGAGGGTTCCCAAGAGATCTCTTACAGCATTGTAAACTCTCTGACTCAGGTCTAAGTATTCCTCTTCCCCAGGGCTTCCCCCCACACTGTCTCTGTCTCTCTGTCTCTGTCTCTCTCTTTCACACACACACACTCAGAAACACAATGTATGCATACAAAACACACACCCACACACACCCACAACACACACTCAGAAACACAAATGGTGTATACACAAAAACTCACATTCATGACTCAAAGAAGAGGGGGTAAAACATTCAGGTCTGTTTTGTCTGCTCAGAGAACTTATCTGCTCTAAACCCATTTCCTGAGTCCCAACTGCTCTGTTCTCAACTCCTCCACCTCTTTCACAACATCCAGCTGGGACATTGTGACCTGTGTTCATTTCTTCTCCATTGCATTTTCTTCCTGGACCACACTCAAAGTAAGAGGAGTATGGAAGCACCTCCTAACAGGTGGTGCCAGACCCTAGAAGAACATATCATTTGGCTTTATCAGGCAGCGCTCCCTGACAAGGCACCCGCCATCATTTGCTTACAGGCTGCACAGAGTCCAGGAGCTTGGTGAGCTGGTAGAAGCGCCTTGAGCAGGATGTGGGATTTTTTCTCTTGCATGCAATGATACGATCAAGTTCCTTGATGTAGTTCATTCGAAGTTCATCAAAGAATTTTTGATTTTTCAGCCCATCCACTGGAACTGATGTGGGATGAAGACAGAATGGGGAGGGGAAGCATGCCCACAAAGGAGCATTAGATAAAGCACCAAGGTTTCTGGCCACAAACTTGACACCCACCCCACAGGGAGGGAACCATCCACTTGATTTCCTGTAGCTGAAGTCTGTATGTCTGGGGCCTTCAGTTTGCCAGAAAGGTCTTAGGGGAAAGGCTAGCTGGACACAACTTGAAGAGCATCAAGTACATACAATATACTTAACCTTCCCTTTTTCTAGTCTTCTTAACACATTTCTTAGGGCATATGGTGTTACATTATCAACAGAGTAGTTCTGATTTAGACAATTTAAAGAAATAACTTTGAATACCAAATTTTGACTCATTTATCAGCTAAAAGAGCACTCTGCTTAGAAGAGACACTGCAGAAACACTTTTGGATGCCAAATAAACCCTGTCTGAGTTATTTACATAGACCTTCTCTTGTTGGCAGGGGAGGAAGTTCTTTTTAGGAGGCAGTCCCTTCTTCTCTACAAGAAATGTAAGGTAGGCCTTGCCTATTTCTATGGTAGAAGTTATGGAAAACTTTAGAGGTCTGCTACAATCAGCCAAAAGGTTTTATCCCAAAGAGAGGATCAGGGTAGGTGGAAATCTAATGGAGGATGAATTTTAGCAATGAAATTGGTCTTTATCTATGAAAATTATCCTTGTTAAGCAAATGATGCTAAGGGAGAATGGAGTAGGAAGGGTGAAAATGAAAGGGAAATGTCCAGGAGCTAATAACTCTTTAATGAAAAAAAAAAAAACAATAACAACAACTGTTCTTTGAGCCCCTAGGCCCCAGGGACATTCCCTACCCCTCCAGGCACTTACTAATGCTGAAGAGCAGCAGTGCCTTCATGCACAGGAATTCCTGGGGGGTGATTTGGAGCCATCCAAATTCTTGAGAGAGGTGCCTCATTCGGACACACTGGCTGTACATCCGGGACTTATGCATGCGGTACCTGAGAAAGGGCACACAAAAGAAAAAGAAAAATGAGGAAGATTTATAACAAGTCCAAGAGAATGTCTCCCATTGCTCTCCCCTGGCCAGTTTCTCTAAGAAGAACTTGGTGTTCTTCTTGTTAGTACTTCAATGGCAAGAGACAAAGTTGTTATCGCCCCTCCTCTCAAAAAAAATCCTGACATCCTGATAGCTACTCATCTCTTCTGGTCAGGATATGGGTAAACACAAGAAACTTCCAGGTTCTTATGTTCCTCCTGTTTCCTGAGACAGGAACAGACAAATCTAACCAAAATGGGCCAGGCACATGGTCTCTCTGACTACATTTTCAATAACCTAGCTACATCCAGAGCCAGAACATGCCTACCAGGTATCACAACTTGGAGAGTTTATAGGAGACAGGACTTAGAAGTTAAGTCTTAAAGTAAGGATACCAGGATTCCTAAGTGACTATAGTAGTAGTTCATCTTGTCAGTTTCCCTGCCTCTTGTCTTGAACACCACTTCCCATACAAAAATTTAAGTATTTATTTAAATGGTCCTAAGGAAGGAGAGTCATCCATTGTCCCTTCAAAATGACTTCTAATTTTTATCAAATCATCCAGGAAGTGTTTCTGAATGTCCAATGTGAAGGTCCCCTGCTGAGGGAGAGCTTACACCCTCATATATTGGCTGTTCCTTACTACATTTTGAGAGTTATAAACAGTGTGAGCTGTTTTCATTATAGTAACTTGTGAACAGATCATCATATTATCATCTATAAATTATATAGGGAAGTGGCCAACCTTCTTATGGGGAGCAAACTCTCTTTTTCATGACTGTCTTAGCAAGCCTCTAAGAGGAAATACAGCATCCTCCAGCTAGTAGGCATTCTTGGTTTTCAGCACTCCACAAATGTGTGTGTGTGTGTGTGTGTGTGTGTGTGTGTGTGTGAGAGAGAGAGAGAGAGAGAGAGAGAGAGAGAGAGAGAGAGAGAGAAAGAGAGGTTATATATCTTGTGGAAAGAGTAAAAGGAATGTAACAACCACTTAAGTGGTAAGGAAAAAGACTTCTCAGATTATGACTGAAGGTTGTGGTTTAATATTTTGGTTTCCAAACCATTAGCATAGTCCACAACCTGAGTATCTCTGGCAGTAGGTGGATAGAAGCTCAACACTCTATCTCAGAGAAATTTTGGCTGGCTTAAAGAAAGGGGGAAGGAGGTGGATGGTGTAGAAATATTCAATTCCGACTGAAGTTCAACTAGAAAGAAGTATTTAGGTAGTATCACAAGTCAATTGACCAAAACACTATTGCTCCAAGCTCTTTCACTATAGAGAATATTTTAATAACATCTGCTGACCCTGGGGCCTGGATCTGTTCTGATCTTTTATGTACTTACAGGCCTCTGTTGACAACAACACTGTAGTCTTTTTACCTACCATTGATATCATGCTCCTGGCACTGCTATAAGCTCCAAGGACAGAGAAATTAGGGAAATATGAGGAGAAAGGCAACTGAAGAAATTCAGAAAAGATAGGAACAGGAAAGGGGGAGAAAGGGCAAAAAGAATAAGGAGATAGTTAAAAGGAAATAAAGGGAAAGAGAGTAGAATGTAGAAAACATGAGGTCAAGAATGGAATTCAGGAGAGCAGAGGTAGGTGGGAGCAAAGGAAGGGAAATGAAAATTGGAGAACATTGAGCATGGTGCCTGGCAATTCTTTTTCTTTTTCTTTTTTAAAAAAAATATATTTTATTGATTTTTTTTATGGAAAAGAAGGGAGAGGGATAGAGAGTCAGAAACATCGATGAGAGAGAAACATTTATCAGCTGCCTCCTGCACACCCCCAACTGGGAATGTGCCCGCAACCAAGGTACATGCCCTTGACCGGAATCAAACCTGGGACCCTTCAGTCCACAGGCCGATGCTCTATCCACTGAGCCAAACCGGTCAAGGCATGCCTGGCAATTCTTAAGTGCTCAATAAATTACATATAGGAAGGTGTCATTATCATACTATTCATCATTTAACAGATGAGAAGCATGACATTCAAGGAAGTTAAGTAATTTACCAAAGGTCATATAGGTAGGCTTCAAGCTTATTACCTTTATATGTGTTTCCCAAAAAGGTCAGGAACAAAGACATATGCAGGACTGATGGTAGGGTTTGGTATAAGAGAAATCAGCAAATGGGCTGACTCAGATTCCTTGTATCTCTCTTTGGGCTTCAGTCTCCCTATTAGTAGTACCTTAATGAGGCTAACAGCAATTAGTGTTTTTCAACTAGAGAGTTGCTGTCTCCAGAGTGGGTGCTAAAATGTGTTTAGACTGTCACAGTGACTGGAGTTTTATTTGATATATAGTGGACAAGTACCAGGAATGTTAAATATATTCTAATATGTGGGAACTTCCTGTGCAATGAAGAAGCATTCCTCCAAAAATGTCAACAACATCCCTGTTGAGAAACATTGGTTTATATGTTTTCAGGAATTCCAAGAGCTCCAGCATAGTGGGTTCCTATGAGAAGAAGGGGATAAGGGAGCACCTATTGTTTTAGGAGCTCTGGGGCTTGATGTGTTTAAGACAATGTGGGTAGTCTTGTGGTACCTTTTTTTTGGGGGGGGGCAGTCAAAGCATTTATTTTTATTTTTTGAGATCTTTATTTTTGAGAGTATTAAAGATGTTTCCCCTATTCTCCTCCATTACCTTCCTCCACCCAGATCCAGATCCCACCCTATACCAGGCCTTCACCATAGGTGAAGCAAATGTGCATATAAGTTCTTTGTTTAATCTTTTCCTTCCCCTCTCACCCCTTTGCACTGAGATTCATTAGTCTGTTACATGTTTCCATGCCCCTGGTTCTATTTTATTAATCAGGTTATTTTGTTCATTTAATTTCTTGTTGTTTATTTTGAATTTTAGATTCAATTGTTGATAGATATGTATTTATTGCTATTTTATTGCTCATATTTTGATTATCTCTTCTTCTTCTTCTTCTTCTTCTTCTTCTTCTTCTTCTTCTTCTTCTTCTTCTTCAACATTTAACATTTCAAGTAATACTGGTTTGGTTTTGATGTACTCTTTTAGCTTTTTCTTATCTGTGAAACTCTTTATCTGACCTTCTATTCTAAATAATAGCTTTGCTGGGTAGAGTAATCTTGGTTGTCAGTAATTTTTCATCACTTTGACTATTTCTTGCCATTCCCTTCTGGCCTTCAAAGTTTCTGTTAAGAAATCAGCTGCCAGTCATATTGGTGCTCCTTTGTAGGCAACTAACTGCTTTTATCTTGCTGATTTTAAGATTCTCTCTTTGTCTTTGACCCTTGGCATTTTAATTATTATGTGTTTTGGTGTGGGCCTCTTTTGGTTCTTCTTGTTTGGGACTCTGTGCTTCCTGGACTTATAAGTCTATTTCTTTCACTAGGTAGGGGAAGTTATCTGTCATTATTTCTTCAAATAGGTTTTCAATTTCTTGCTCCCTCTCTTCTACTTCAGGCACCCTGATAATGTGAATGTTGGTACACGAAGTTTTCCTAGAGGCTCCTTACAATATCTTCATAATTTTGGATTATTTTTACTTTTTGCTCTTCTAATTGGGTGTTTTTTGATTCCAAATCACTTACTTCATCCTCGGCGTGCTCTACTCTACTATTCCCTGTAAAGTATTCTTCATTTCAGTTAGTGTATCCTTCATTTTTGACTGGTCCTTTTTTATTTCTTTGACGTTCTCACTTATTTCTTTAAAATTCTCAGTAAGTTCCTTGACATTCTCACTACGATCCTTGAAATTCTCATTAACTTCTTTGAACATCCTTATAACCATTATTTTGAACTCTGTATCTAATACTTTGCTTCCTTTCATTTTATTTAGTTTTTTTTTTCTGGAAATTTCTTCTTTATTTCATTTGTGACATGTTTCTTTGTCTTTGCATTTTGGCTGCTTCCCTATGTTTGTTTCTATGTATTAGGTAGAACTGCTACATCTCTGGGAATTTGTAGAGTGGCCTTGTGTAGTAGGTGTCCTATAGGACCCATTGGCTCAACCTTCCTAATCGCCTGATCTGGGCACCTAGGTATGCCTCTGTGTCATTTTTGTGCACTGTCCTGTTGCAGTTGAGCCTTGAATACTCTTGGCATCACTAAGAGGAATTCACCCCCATACCATTTGTCTGTGAGGACCAGCTACGACTATCATGGAAGAGTTGCTGTGTAGGAGACACCCCTATGTAGCAGGACTTGCTTCAGTGGGGCTTTTGTGCTCACCAAGTCCAAACCTTTAGTGTGTTGCTCATGGATGTGATAGAGTTGTTATCTGGCATGGTCTGAAACTCCCTCGGGTGCACTGGCTCTGGGGCCTCCTGAGAGGTGTAAAGTCAGCCACTGTCTATTCCATGCCTGGGGCCACCCAGCACAAGCTACAGAGCAATCTGTAGATGGCTGCAACTTGTCTTGGACTAGTATGTACCCAGGAGAGGCCAAGCTGTGAACCTTGTCAAGTTGCTGCTAGTGTCAGACTTGGGCCACTTATTGAGAAGTATAGAGCACATTGAGTCCAGCTGATGCTGGTTTGAGAGATTTTAGGAAAGTATGAAGCCTGAGCCAGAATAGGCCATTCATATGGAAAAGACACTGCAAACAGTTTGGGTGGGGCAGGATCTCAGGGAGTCACCAGGGTGGGGCAAAAAATGTGGGCATACCTAGAGTGCCCATCTGAGGTGACTAGGGAGCTGAGCCACTGGGCCCTATAAGATACCTACTACACAAGGCCACTCTACCAATTGATGGAAACTCAGATATGGTGCCTACCAGTCAGCTCTGTCAGAGGAACTTCCCAGCACTTTTGTCTGTGAGAAAGCTGAATCCAAGTTCTTGCCCTGATGACAGACAATTTAGCTCATCCCTGTATCTCCCTAGATTCTTTCAAGCTGCTGCCTCAGCACTGGAACTCATAGGGAGTGAATCTGAAGACATCTGTGCACTGGCACTATAAGAGAAACCGTCTGGGTCTCTAGCTGACTCCTTGTCACTCAACTACAATCCCCACTGGTTTTATAGCCCAAAGTTACAGGAACTTCTCTTCCAAGCTCTGGAACCCTGGGCTGGGGTCCTGGTGTGTGGCTGGGACCACTTGCTCCTCACGGGAGTTCTACTCAGCCAAGATATCCCTCCTGATTAAAAACATGCCACGCGTGGGTATCGTACCAGCCCATTCTATGCCTCTGCCCCTCCTACCAGTCTCAATGTGCTTCCTTCTCTACTTCTCTAGTTGTAGGACTTCCATTCAGTCAGATTTCGGGTGGTTCTAAATGAAGATTGTTCTGTATTTTAGTTGTAAATTTGATGTAGTTGTGGGAGAATGCTAGTACTGGCGTTTACGTGTGCCACCTTCCTGTGGCACAATTGTTATTGTTAATCCTCACTTAAAGATATTTTTCCATTGATTTGTTTAGAGAGAATGGAGGTAAATGGTAGAGACAGAGCTAGAGAAACATTGATGTGAAAGAGACATATCCATTGGTTGCCTCCTGCATGCGGCCTGACCAGGGCTGGGGATTAAGCCTGCAACCAAAGTACGTGCCCTTGACCAGAACTGAACTCAGGATCTTTCAGTGTCAGGCTGAAGCTCTATCCACTGAGAAGAACTGGCTAAGGCTGTGGTACCTTTTGATGAAATACATGGGGATGGGCCAGAAAGCTGAGGTGGGGTACCACGTACTTATGCAGAGGCAGAGAAGGAAATTTAAGATTTAGAAAATAGGCCATTATCACTTTGAGAAGGTCTTAGGGCTCTGAATGGTGAGGATGTTGCAGGTGCATAGGGAGTTGATTCAATCACTAGAGAGCAGTAGAAGGATGGGTGTGAGAGATTAACATAAAGGGAGATTTTTAAGGCCTGCCCCAGAAGATGGTATCCTGGGTAACTCTTTAGAGATTTGGAAACCACAAAGCAGGTCATGCCAAAAGCCCAATGGTTATTCTTAGCTTCTGACTAACAGGGCTGGATGGCTTGGAAAAGGGCATCTGGGGGTGCTTATTTTCCTCCACATTGCTGTATTCTACTGGCCTGTAGAATTTATTTTAAGGCTCTTCTCAGTTAGAAGGATGGAGAGAAGGGAAGATCAATTTTTGCCCTGACCAAAGGGATTCTCTGTAGTGAGACTAGTTCAAAGTCCTTGGGAATATTTTTCTGACCAGCTACATTCACAACACCATCAAGGGACCCCAAAACAACAGAAGTGGAGAAAGTATCAGAAATGTACTTCTTTTTTATTTCTTGTCCACTATGGGCCACACATTTCATACTCATTAACTCCCATTTTAGTCATAAAAAAACATTTGAAAAAGTTCTATTTACTTAACAGATGAAGAAACTGAGGGACAGGAAATTCAAAGGTCCTGCCCAGAGACAATGATGAACAGATTTTAGTCAATACCAGTGTAATTTCAAAATCTCAACCCTTGGACAGATTTATAAATGATAAATAGAACTGGTGGCAGGGTTAGCATTAATTAAACCTGTTTTTAAGAGAAGAAAAGTAACAGGGCCAAAGTCAAGTGGCCAGAGTGATGGAGCTGTTCTTCCCCATCACTAATCACCATGAAGAAGTATAACAACTTGGGGTTACACAGACTTATTTTGAAATCTGTTGCCAACATGCACCAGCTCTATTAACTTGGGTGAGTAACTTTATTTTGTTGAGCCTAATTTTTCTTATTCATTAAAAATTATCTATAAAAAGGAGAAATCTGGTTTTCATGAAGATTCAATGAGAAGGATTTAGAAAGTATCTAGTATAGTTCTAGCATAAAGGAGTTGCTCAACAAATGGCGATTGGCAGTAGCCCTTGATGAGCAAAATGGACCAAAAGAAAATTAGCCCTCACAGCTAGAGTCTCTATGCCCATTCCCTATGCTGGTCAGAGTGAATAGAAAGGACCTTGATATGAGGTTTTGAGATAGGTTAAAAAGCATGTCAGAAACATGGCCAAAATACCAAGGTTAGGTCTTGGGTGGGAAAGGGATGGCCTCAGTACCAACCCTTCTGGCCTCCTACCAATTTGCCTTCTTGTCAAGCAAAGCCACCTCAGATTGTACAAGCTATAAGGGGCCTCTACTGCCTCATATACAGGTTAAATGGGCTAACCACCACTGTTACTACCATCATTACCATCAAACAGACATAGCCAGGATGCTGTGTTTATGTGAGTTCTGGGCTTATGAGTACTTACTCATTGAAAACCAGGTCAGGGGCAAAGTAGAGCATCCTGGAGTTGACATTGGTGAAGGACCGCCAGCCCATGGCAAACACCATAAGCCCCATCCATGAGTACTGAATGACTGCCATCTGGTCATCCACATGCAAGTTTCGGAAGCCTGGAGATGGAGAAAAGACAATGATCAAGCTGGGCAATAGTGGGCTGGATAAAATCTGGGAATTTGCTGTCCTGAGAATCTCTAGCTCTCAGACAGCCCATGAAGAGCCCCAAGAACCACCAGTGCTGAGAGCCGAAGGAAAGTAAGCTATGTGGTGGAGATAATATTCCTTGTCTTCTCTGTTTCACTGAGCTGCTCAAATGAGATGATGATGGAGGCAAAAGGGGCATTGTCAATTAAAAAAGACTAATCTAACACTTACCGACTGCTTTAAAAAAAAAACACTTTTTCTAAGCATGCTACTTATATTAACTCATTTAAACTTCACAACAATCCAATAATGTAGGTACTATTATCCCATTCTGTGAACCAGTAAAAGTGAGTCACAGAAAGGTTGTGGAACTTATCAAAGATCATAAGGCTAGTAAATGGCACACCAAGGTCCAAAGCCAAGCAGCCTGACTCCAAAGCCTGTGCTCTTGATCACTATGCCTTTCTGAAGATGCAGTGTAATAATCATTTCTCCTACATCAACAGCACTATCCAATTTATAAAGCTCTTTTCTAGCTATAATCTTATTTGTCTCTCTAACAACTCTGAGAATAGGATATTATTACATTATGTATGGTAGATGCTTTTGACAACCACTGCCTTTCCCACACTACATTTGGGCTTTCTATCATCTGACTTTCTGCCTCCCACTTTCTCTCCATTATTTTTTTTTGTTCAACAAGTAACCAACTCTACTGCTATTTTTGCCCTACTACATTGTTATACACAAACAGGCCCTTCAATACCTGCCTGCTTAGACTAATTTCTTGCCATTTGCCTTCCCATAATCTAGGTTCTAGATATTCTGAAAAACTTACAATTTGCTAAACACAACATGCTTTCTCATGCATCTATATCTCTGCGCAGGCAGTTGCCTTTCCCTGGAATGCCTTCCTCCTTTCCCAGGTTTTCCACCTAATAAATATGTACTCAGCATTCAAATTTTCACTGGAAGGGTACCTCCTCTGTGAAGCTTTTTCCAACTCATCAAGGCAGAAGACTTAATAATTCTTCATTTACCTTCTAATTAAGCCTTGTGTAACCCCACTTAATTATAGCATTCATTACACAGTATTGGAATTTATCTATATACACCTCTGTCTCCCCTGCTGGACTTGGAGCTTCTTGAAGACAGGGACCATTCCTTCTTATTGATATTTTCTTTCCTAGTATATAGCATACTTCAGATATTTGAGTAGACACTTAAGAAATATTAATTAAATGGACTAAGGACCTTCAATTTATTTTAATTTTATAAAGTGGGATGAACTCCAGATTACCTTTCTTAAGCTCAAAGAACGAAGTTTCACCACATAGCTATGTTCTCATGGAGGGTTCTAAACAATGGGATGCTTAAACCATAACCTCAGAGCTCATTCCCTACCAGCATTTCATTTCTCTTCTCCCCAACAGTTCCAGAATTATTTGAAATTTTGTCTTGCTATACCTCATTAGAAATGCTCCATGTATTTAGATAATGCTTCTAACTTTCTTATGGATGACCTCATTGTACCTCATAATAATCCTAGCAAGTAGGTGATGTGATACTTATTTTGCCAACAAGGAACCTAAGGGCCAGAGAGGTTAAGTGATTTCCTCAAGGTCTTACAGCCTATATATGGCAGAACTGGTATTAGTGCAGGTGTTCTAATTCTCTTGTCCAGTGTATTTTTCACTCTACTGCTTAAGGACAAGCTCAGGAAATACTGAGGTCATGAGCTTTTACGAGACATAGACTCCAGCCTAAAGTCTACAACATATAAACACATTGTAAGGCTTGGT
The DNA here is from genome assembly GCA_004026665.1 of Murina feae. Taxonomy (NCBI): domain Eukaryota; kingdom Metazoa; phylum Chordata; class Mammalia; order Chiroptera; family Vespertilionidae; genus Murina; species Murina feae. The sequence goes on along the minus strand of PVJC01008975.1, from coordinate 19,967 downwards.
TGGTCCTTGCCCACCCACACATCCCATTTCCCCTTTCTTTTATGCCCCAACCTATCAGACATCATGGATTCTAGAGTTCCTCATATCACCATCCTTGGCTGCAATCTTAGCTCCCAGGCCTGTGCCTTCCGTTTTACTGTAGTAATATGCTGACAGACTAGCTGGAGCCACAGACCCCAGAGTATTTCCTCACTGAAGCTCCAAGATATAATGCCTGATACTGACTCTTCCTAGTAGGAGATAAATGCATGGGCCAAGCATGGAGCATCTAAGGATCTCTTGGAGAGGGGACCTGGGAACTTGAACCCTGAACCTCTGAAATGTGAGGCAATGGAAAGCAAAGCCTTGGATGGTAAGTATGTGAATGTTAGGGTGCATAGGGGTGATGAGGTTTAAACTGTACAAGTACCAAGGGAGCTGTCTATACTGATTTTTTTCAATCCTTGAGATACCAAAGAACTAACAAAGAGGAGCAAAAAGAAAAATTTAGTTTGGCTGTAACACTAATTTATGGTCCTTAGTGAGAGCAGCTTAGCACTCAAGCCTATTTACTGTCTATACATCAGCAACAGAATTGGCTAATTTTTCTATAGGTTTAATCTGATTACAATACCTAACATTGTTCTCTAATATCCAGCCTTTGAAAAAGCCTGCCCAGAGAGCAAAGCTATCAAGGAATGAATGACTTGAGGAAACAGTAGCTCCAGCCTACGGGTTTCCTTCAGCGTACGCTCACTCAAACACCCATTTGGCACTGTGTTAGGCTGTTCAGGAGAAATAGATAGGAGTCATTTTCAGGTTTTGAAACACACCAAATAGGTTTAGATGTAAAAGCAATTTATTTGATATTCTGTTTTCTCACTAGAATCCAATCAACATCACAACATCACTTTTTAGCAATCTGCAGTGGAAACCTGTAGTCTCATATCTTGTCAGGGAGCACATGCCCAAAGAAGGTCCAGATAGAAAATCTATGCTGCTCTAGTGCACCAGACAGTCAACATCTTCAAAGAAAACAATTCATTCTTGGGACCCATGTATGTACTTCTAAACAAGGCTGGTGACAACCTAAATTGATATTAGTGAAAGCAGTGGCAGAGCAGTCAAGCCTGACTGTAATGACCTACTAGTTACTGAGCATCTATTATGTTTCAGCTAGTATAATAGGTGCACTTTATGTACAGTTTCTATATTGATAACAATTTTCAAGGTAGAGATTGTTGTACCACCTCCAAAAATGAGGAAACAGAAGCACATGTAATTTGCTCATGGTCAAACAACTAACTAGTGTATAGCTAAGATTTCAAACCAGGTACAACTGATTACAAATATACTGTATCACAATGTCTACTCACCTACCCTCAATTAATAATTATCATTTATTAATGTACTAGGTACTTTACTAGGCAATTTACATATATCATCACCACCATAAAAAGTTTAAAACAAGAGTTTTCTGAGTAGGTACCTAGTATAATGCCTTGCACAGGACAGGAACTCAATCTGTTGAATGAACAAATAACTTGAACTGCTAGGTGATTATTGATCATATAAAAAACAGGACTTGTGAACATGGTTATTGGCTTTTTGAAAACTATTCTTTTAAATGACTTAGGATCAGAGGTCATTTTCTTGCTTGAAGTAGATGGTGAACTGATATTTTCTTGTAGACTTGTTAATATTATGAGAGGACTCCTCATATTGAGGGTTGGACTAAGGAAAGCCAGTGACTCCTAGTCATACACATTCTGCCAAAATGATTTGTAATAGGTTATTGTTAAGGCCACCAAATCAGAAATCAGAGGGTATGAGTCTAAGTTCTGGGTCCATTTGTTAAGTAACCAAATGGAACAAATTAGTTAACCTCTCTGAGTCTTGTAATTTGAAATGGAAATAATAGTCTTTATGATTCGTAATATTTCTGTGATGATCAAATGGACTCATATATAGGACAAAGTTCTATATTCAATAAAACGGGACTATTTAAGTTCTTGGCAACTGCTTGGAAAGATTAAACTGAATCTGTTACACAAATGATATAAAGATATCCAGCTGAATAAGTGATAAGAATTAAAACAACCTTCTCTTTTTAGTATTTGTATTTTTTTCCCTCCCTGTGTGAACCCTCTGTTTTGGCACAGTGTATACACAGCTGGGGACCTTGGGCCTTCTTCCCAGTGATCTTACTGGCTAGTAAACCTCAGCTTCCAGCTTCCAAAGTTGGGAAGGTGTTTGGGATGGTCTGGTTTCTGAGACTGGGCCTTGTAAGTTGGAAAGACAAAATAGGGGTTTGGCAACTAACATGCAATGTCTTCAAAAACAGCTAGTCAACATTATGACCCAAGCAGCCTTGAATAAGGCCTTGGCCTCTTACTGTGAAGCCCAGGGCTATAGAACTACAGGAACACTACAGACTGTGGGTATAGTGGGATGAGGAAGGAATTTGGAATCAGGAAGAGACTTAGGTTCTCAAATTCTAGCCCTTCTACATTCTGAAATGAAGTATATCATTTCTCAAAGCTTCTGTATATTTTATCTATAAAATGTCAGGGGGAAATCCCTACTTTATGGGATTTTTATGAGGATCAAATAGGGTAATACATATGAAATTTCTCTGTTCTCTATACATTTTCTTCTGAGTAGCAGTTATTAGAAGGCATGCTGATCTTTGACTCCAACAAGAAAGCCCACTGCATGGGAGAACATATTTGCCAATGTTATCACCGATAAGGTTTTAATTTCCAACATTTATAGGGAACTCATATAACTTAACAAAAGGAAGATAAACAATCTGATCAAAAAATGGGCAAAGGACTTAAATAGACTTTTCAAAAGAGGACATTCAGAAAGCCAAAAGACATATAAAAACATGCTCAAAGTCACTAATGATCTGAGAGATGCAAATCAAAACAACAATGAGGTATCATCTCACACTTGCCAGAATGGCTATCAGCAACAAATCAACAAACAACAAGTGTTGGAGAGGATGTGGAGGCAAAGGAACCCTTCTGCACTGCTGGTGGGAATGCAGACAAGTGCAGCCACTATGGAAGACAGTATGGAGTTTCCTTAAAAAAATTAAAAATGGAACTCCCATTTGACTAAGTGATCCCACTTCTGGGAATAAATCCCAAGAAGCCAGAAACACCAATCAGAAAGGATATATGCATCCCTATGTTCATAGCAGCACAATTTACCATAGCTAAGATTTGGAAACAGCCTAAGTGCCCATCAACAAATGAATGGATTAAAAACTGTGGTACATCTACACAATGGAATACTATGCTGCTGTGAAAAAGAAGGAATTCTTACCCTTTGCAGCAGCATGGATGGAACTGGAGAGCATTATGCTAAGTGAAATAAGCCAGTCAATGAAAGAAAAATACCATATGATCTCACTTATTTATGGATAATAAAGATCATTATAAATTGATGAACATAGATACAGAGACAGAACATAGATACAGAACAGACTGTCAAACTATAGCTGGAAGACTGAGGAGGGTTTGGGGGGAGTTAAGAGATCAACTGAAGGACTTGTATGCATGGGTATAAGCATAATCAATGGACACAAGACACTGGGGAGTAGGGGAGGAGGGGGGAAGGTGAAGGGGAAAAATGGAGACTTATCTAACACTTGTTGTAATACTTTAAGCAAGAAAATAAAATTTAAAAAAGAATTAAATTGGTTGTTGATGTTTCAAAACAATCTTTGAACCCTATAATTTTAGGACTAGGAGAATCCTGGCAGAGCTTATGTCTCATTGGTTTCCAAACTGTGTTTCCTGGAGTCCTAAGATTCTGCAAGAGTAACTTGAGGCTTCTCTGGGGGTAGTTAGGGAGAGACACTGGTTTTAAATTAACCAGCTCTAGTAGTATCTGTGTATGTTGTTTTGAGAAATACAAAGTTTGGCTGAAAATTTGTGAATGCTTAGATAGAGGATCTCTAATCTACTCTAATAAAAGAGTAATATGCAAATTGACCCTCACTCTGTTACACTAAAGCCACGCCCACCAGCCAAACCATGCCCACCAGCCAATCAGAGTGGTTGTATGGAAATTAATCCAGCCAAGATGGCGGCTGGCAGCCACGGAGCTAGAGCAAAGAGGAGGCTTCTGTTGCACCAGCGATGGAGGAAACTGCCTGCCTAGGCCAGCTGGGCCTCTGCTCAAGGCAACAAAGTTTCAATTATAGAAGATAAATAAACCCCAGAAACTTGATTCCAGCCAGCCTGGCTGGGACGTTGGGTCAATGGGAGCTGTGGGCAGCCTGAAAACAGTCCTCAGCCCCTCACCCAGGCTGGTCACACCCCTATGGGGTGAGGGTCCCCACTGTGGGGCTTGGTCAGCCTGCAAACAGTCATTAGCCCCTTACCCAGGCTGGCCAGGCATGCCAGCAGATGGACATCCCCTGAGGGGTCCCAGATTGCGAGAGGGCACAGACAGAGCTGAAGGAACCCCCCCGCACCAAGTGCACAAAATTTTGTGCACCAGGCCCCTAGTATTTTCATAAACAGTTCTGTTCAAATAACTGATGACCTAGGGAGGAAGTGATTTCCCCATCACTGGAGGTATCCAAGCAGAAGTTAATACAAAAAAAATTGTATTTCTTTCACTATCACTGAATTCATTAAATATTTCCTCCCACTATGATTCCTAAGGTACTTTAAAGAGCACTAAAGTTCTTTAAACCAAAATTTGAAAAACATTAATTTAGTCCAAAGCACTCTTCACACATTATACAGGTAAAGAAACTGAGATCCATAAAGGGAAAGGACCACACAATGATTTACAAGCAGTACTAAGACTAGAACCTAAGTATTCTGTCTCTCAACCCTATGTTCTTTCTACCACACTATATTATAAGTGCATGGTATGGTTCCTAAAGTTAATATTGAAGACATAATATCAATTATGCTCAAAATTATATTTGGGGTAAACATGTGTATGCATCTTAAGGCATATAAATGTTATGCCTATATAATCTATGATTATGAAGAAAATTTCACACTGTCTGTAGATTAAACATGAATGTTGTGTGCTGATGTGAGGTATATGGGGCACTTGATAATGCTGCTCTATTCTTTGGTTTCTGAGTTCCTTTTTCTTTAAAAACCCTCAGTGTAGGATATATTTTTCACTGATTATTAGAAAAGAGAGAAATATCTATGTGACCGAGAAACATTAATTAGTTGCCTCTCGTATAAGCCCTGAATGGAGATCGAGCCCATAACCTAGGTACGTGCCTGGACTGGTAACCAAACCAGCAACCTTTTGGTGGGACTATGATTCAACCAACTGCACCACCTGACCAGGGTGTTTCCTTATTTTTAAAGTGGGGATTATACCATTTTATACCCCCACAAGGTAATGGTGAGAATTGTATGAGTTAATTGGCAGGAATGGACAGGACATGGTACCCACCTTGCCCATGGGAGCATACACTAAATATTATCACTTTTATCCCATGCCTCCACTTTCCTTTTCCTTACCTGGCAAGGCCTTGGCCCACTTGACCACATGTACAAGCTGTCTTTCACCCAGTTCATTGAGGCTGGAGAGCAAGGCTGCAAAGGAGTCAGGCTGATTGTTGTCATGTCCAGCACACACCACGCCTGGTTCAATGGCTTCCAGGACATTCAGAAAGATAGGCTGACATTCATAGCCTTCAATGTGTGACACCGCCAGCTTTTGGGTTGGCTCCTCAGTGGGGCTGGTGGCGCTGGAAGCCTCCCCTTCCTCCTGCAGTTTCAGATTACCAAGTTTCTTCAGCTTCCGAGCTATTGGGAGGAAAGGGAAACTTGGATTTATTATAAGTGATCAAAAACACACAGCACAAGACTGGTGCAGTCACTGTGGAGAACAGTTTGGAGTTTCCTCAAAAAATTAAAAATGGATCTTCCTTTTGACCCTGTGATCCCACTTCTGGGAATATATCCTAAGAAACCAGAAACACCAATCAGAAAGGACATATGCATCCCTATGTTCATAGCAGCACAATTTACCATGGCTAAAATTTGGAAACAGCCTAAGTGCCCATCAGCAGATGAGTGGATTAAAAACTGGTACATCTACACAATGGAATACTATGCTGCTGTAAAAAGGAAGGAGTTCTTAGCATTTGCAGCAGCATGGATGGAATTGGAGAACATAATGCTAAGTGAAATAAACCAGTCAATGAAAGAAAAATACCACATGTCCTCACTCATCTATGGATAATAATAACCATTATAAACTGGTGAACACAAATAGATACAGAGGCAGAGCAGCATCAAACAGACTGTCAAATTACAGCAACAAGGACAAGGATGTTGAGGGGGGCAGGTAACAGATCAGCCAATGGACACAAAACACTGAGGGGTAAGGGAGGCTGGAGGAAGGGCAGGGAAAAAAGAGATATATGTACTAATCTTTGTAAAACCTTTTGTAATAATAAAAAAAAAAAGAAAAAAACACAGCACAGCTACTCTGTTAGAAAACCTTAAAGGTAAAAAAATAAGGATGTCCATTCTTCATGGTCAGAGATTCTAAATTCCTTGAAGGCAAATGCTCAGTTTAGCACTGGTTGAATGAATGACTCATCACTCCAAATCTTTACTAAAGTAAAATTTTATATCTTGTTTCCTACCCAATCACCTTGCAAGCCAGGCCTAGTATATCCTTAGATTGGACTCTGCGTAAATGCAAGCTTCAGTACTCATACATAGAACCTTTCACTGAATCATTCAGATATATTCACAATTCATTCATTCATTTATTCATTCATTCAACAGAGATTCCATGTTAAGTCTTTTTTTAAAAAAATATATGTTTATTGATTTCAGAGAGGAAGGGAGAAAGGGAGAAACAGATAGAAACATCAATGATGAAAGAGAATCATTGATTGGCTGTCTTCTGCCGCCCCTTTACTGGGGATTGAGCCCACAACCCGGGCATGTGCCTTTGACTGGAATCGAACCCAGGACCCTTCAGTTCACAGGCCGACACTCTATCCACTGAGACAAACCAGCTAGGGCACGCCCTTTCTTCTGGGTCTTAACCCTGTCTGGTAGAAGAGAAATTAATACCTCTGTTCAGTTAAAATGTCAATCTGATAAATGTTACAACAGAGGTATTAATAAAAAGACAACAATCACTCTGCATAGGTGGGGTCAGGAAAGGCTTTATGGTAGCATTTGATCTGTATCTTGAAGAATGGTGAGGGTTTCACTAAGCAGAGAAGAGTGAAAATGGCATAAACAAAAGCACTGAGGAGTGTTTGGGGAAAATAGTAGAGACCAGTGTGGCTGGAGTATATATTGCTTGAGTGGGGAGAATGGCTATTTATAAGGTTGAAATCAAGATTAGACCTGATTTTGAAAGGGCTTGTATATTGTACTTAGAAGTTTGGGCTTTTTCTTACAAGTAATAGGCAAATACAGAATGTTTGAAATAAAAAGAATGATGAATTTGTGTCTATGTCTAGGATGTCTAGCAGATTACTAGGTAATGAGACTAGAAAGGTAAACATAAGTATTAATTACGGGGTCTCTAGGGGTACCAAAATGTACAGTGATTTATATACTAGTTTCTCTCTCTCTCCCTCTCTCTCTCTCTCTCTCTCTCTCTCTCTCTCTCTCTCTCTCTCTCTCCAAACACACTTTGATAGTTAAAGGTCTCTGAACATGGAAAGGTTGCCAGACACTCATGTTATTGGAGATTATCAAGCAGAGACTAGAAACACAATGGTTAAAAATTCAAGCCTGTCAACTGAATCCTGGAAGTCCTAATCACAGCAATCAGACAAGAAGAACAAATAAAAGATAATGGAAGGAAGAAGTAAAACTTTCATTATTTGCAGATGGCATGATACTATACATAGAAAACCTTAAAGACTTTACCAATAAGCAACTAGATCTAATAAATTAGTTTAGCAATGTAGCAAGATACAAAATTAATATTTAGAAATCAGTGGTATTTCTATACACCAATAATAAACTATCAGGAAGAAAAACTAAGAAAACAACCTCATTTACTGTTGCAACACCAAAAGAAGATGAGGTTAACAAGGAATGAATTTGACCAAGAAGGTAAAAGACCTGTTCTCATAAAACTACATGACATTGAAAAAAGAAATACAGGAAGATACGATAAGTGGGAGCATATACCATGTTCATGAATTAGAATAGTTAACATCATTAAAAAGTCCATATTACCCAAAGCAATCTATAGACTCAACACAATTCCTATTAAAACACCAATGGCATAGCTCATAAATCTAGAACAAATGTTTCAAAAATTTATATGGAACCAAACAAGATCCTGAATAGCCTCAAGCAATCTTGAGAAAGAAGAACAAAGTTATAGATATCACAATACCTGATATCAAAATATATTACAATGCCATTGTAATAAAATCAGACTGTTACTGGCATAAGAAAAGACATATAGATCAATAGAACCCAACAAAGATCCCAGAAATCAACCAACCCATTTAGATCAATTAATATTTGACAAAGGAGATAAGAGCTTATAGTGGAGTAAAGACAGCCTCTTCAATAAATGGTGTTAGGAAAATTGGACAGGTACATGCAAAAAATGAAAGCAGACCACCAACTCACAGCATACACAAGAATAAAATAAAAATGAATAAAATGCTTAAATGTAAGTCACAAAATCATAAAAATCCTAAGAAGAAAACAGGCAGTAAAACCTCAGACACATCTCATAGCAATACTTTTGCTGATATATCTTCAAGAGCAAGGGAAACAAAGAAAAATAAACAAATGGAACTACATAAAAACTGAAAAGATTATGCATAGCAGAAGAAACCATCATCAAAGTGAAAAGGGAACCCACTGTATGGGAGAATATTTGCCAGTGCTACCTCTAATAAGGGGCTCATTTCCAAAATATATAAAGGACTTATACAACTCAACAACAAGAAGACAAACAATCCAATTTAAAAATGGGCAAAAGATCTTAATAGACATTTCTCCAAAGAGGACATACAAATAGCCAATAGCCATATGATTAAAGACTCAATGCCACTAAACATCAGAACAATGTAAATTAAAACCACAATGAGGTATCACCTTACAGCTGTCAACAAACAACAGTATTGGTGAAGATGTGGAGAAAAGGAGATCCTAGTGCACTATTGGTTAGAATGCAGACTGGTGCAGCTGTCAAAAGCAGTATGTTATTTCCTCAAAAAGTTAAAAATGGAACTGCCTTTTGACTCAGCAATACCACTTCTAAGAATCCCAATGCACATCTGTGTTCATAGAATCGTTATTTACAACTAGAGTCCCGGCACACAAAATTCATGAGTAGGTACAGTCCCTAGGCCTAACCTGTGATCACAGCCATCTACCCTGGCTGCAGGGCAGCCGGCACCGCCCCCATCACCACCCACCCAGGTTCCCAGTTTGCCATCAGGTTATCAGAGCCTGAGGGCCAGGGCGGAGGGACTGAGAGGTCAGCCGGTCCAGCCCACTTGTGGCTCCACCTCCATGTCACCCTCTGTGTGTGGGGTGACTGGCAGGGCGGGGACCTTGGCCTGGTGCTGCACGCATCTCCTGCCACCCCCTCCCAGGTCTCTGTTTGCCAAAGGGTGATGGGAGCCTGTTGGCTGGGCAAAGGGACTGAGAGATGGTCAGTGCACCTCATAGTGAATGATCGTGCAGTTGTTCTGGTCATTCTGCCATTAAGTTCGCTGGGCTTTTATTATATACGATAGCCAAGATCTGTATATAGCCCAAGTATACATTAGTAGGTGAGTGGATAAAAAAGCTATTATACAATGGAATACTACATGGCCTTAAAAAAGAAGAAATCTTACCTTTTGGGACACCATGGGTGGACCTGGAAATTATTATGCTAAATGAAATAAGCCAGTCAGAGAAAGACAATACCATTTGATCTCACTTATATGTGGCATCTAATTAACAAAATAAACTGGCAAACAAAACAGAAATAGATGCATGGATACATGGAACAGACTGACAGCTGTCAGAGGGGAGGGTGGGGACTGGATGAAAGAAGGTGAAGATATTTGCCAAAGAACATATATGCATAGCCCATAGGCACAGACAACAGTATAGTGATGGCCACAGTGAAGGGGGTGGGGGCTTGGTGGAGGTGCGCAAAGGAATGGGGAATGGAGACATCTGTAATATTGTTAACAATGAAACTAAAGTTAAAAAAAAGAATTCAAGCTTGAAGCATCAGATGGAAAATTTTAAAAATGCCCTTGAATTTTCTTTCTCATCCTCAGACCAAATTGTATCATCTCAATTTCCACTAAAGAAATAGGAATTTTCTGGTGTTGCAACATTTTCCACTAAACACTATAACAACTTCAGATATTGTGAGATATTAGACCTATAGTGAATATGCACTGTAAGTCACATATTGATTTTCTTCTTTATCAAAGGGAAATTTGAAAGGCTGAAATCCTCAATAGTAACAAAGAAATAAAAGAATTTCCTTGCTTCTCATCTATCTGTAAAGTAGGAACCATGTTAAGAGGCAGCCAATAGGAAAAATAATAAAAATAACATTATTTAAAACAACAATAACCCAAAACTCAAGCCTTATGAACCATCTTCTCCCCATGCTCACATGCACACAAATTAGAAGTATTTGGGCATCCTAATGTTTGCTTCCTTAACATTTATATTGGCACAAATATAAATAATTGAAGAGGTCATTACTCTGAGCCCTAATATAAGCAGATACACTGAAGTAGACCATAAGCCATTTTATCTCTAATCCATTTAAAGTTATAATAATAAATTTTAAAAGGTATAAAACAAAGAAGTCGATTGCCCAATTTAAATGGATAAATACAACAAAACCTGTTGTTGATCTGTTTCTGGCTGCTGCAGAAAAATTTACTTATCTGAAACAAATTTTCAGGTCTAATTAGAGAAATAAGTCTGGCAATGCAAACTCTAATCATAGTGTAACTCAATTCAAGAATGGATCACATATTTGGATCAACAACTAGAATAGAAGAAAAATTAGTGGGGTTGGTGGTGCAAAAGGAGCATAGAGGAACCTTAGGGTAAAATAATAAGGGAGTCTGAAAAATCAACCCAGAGTGGTAAGATGACCTTGTTCAACAATAATTTCTGTCCAGCTTGGACACACTCAATAATAAGGATATATGTACACTCATTGCCAGCTCCTACTTCCCACCCAGAGAATAAGCTGGAAGGTATGATCCAGGCTAATCTATCTTCTTATAGAGGTGGTGACCTGGCCTCCATATCTTGTCACCTAGTAAACCTGTTGCTGACATGAGTTCTTGTTGGCAGTTCTACAGACTGGTAGTTCCTATTGGGTCTGCTCCCTTGGTACAGATTCTAGAGGCAGACCCTCTTTGTCCCCATTATTGGCCCTTTATGGCCTTGAGATCAGGCAGAGATATAATTAGCCCCATGCCTGAAGTAACAAAGAGAAATAAAGATAACTATATTTTTCAGGGCCTTCTATGTGCCTCACTTCATGCACACATTACATCATTTAATTCCACAATAATCTTTGAAGGTTAGGAATATTTCAAAAAAAAATTTGCAAGTAAGTAACTGAGGTTAATAAAACCAGTAAAATTTTTCATCTAATAATCTGAACCTGGTCTGCTGACTACAAATCCCGTGTTCTTTCTACTATCATGCTGCCAGCCCAAAAGTGTCTGAAATCTTGGACCTTATCTCTAACTTTAATAATAGAGATGAATAATAGGGCTGGGGTTGTATTTTTCTGGCCTCTACCCCCACCTTTTACTCCAAAATTTGGTAACTAGCATTAAATCTGAAAGGGCAGAGACAGGAAGCTAATGGAATACTTTATTCATGTGTCCAAAGTCAAAACAGGTTTGGAGTACTATAAGAGGCCTATATTATTCACAGCATAACAAAACAGGAAGGGCCCTTAGAAATCATCTCATCTAGGGTCACAGATTCAATATACCTACAGGGTCTATACAGGTAATACAGTGGTGTGTGTGTGTGTGTGTGTGTGTGTGTGTGTGTGTGTGTGTGTGGTGGAAACTGGTGAACTGAAGTGAATGCCTTACTGCCTTTCTGCCCTTGCCATGTATTTGTATATGAATACACACACACACACACACACACACACGGAAGACATTCATATAATATTTAAATGTATCCTGGAACTAATCTATATTACAAAGTTAAATTTAGTCCTTAGTCACAATTTTGGGACTTCTGACATTAATCCAACTTTTCAAGTCAAAGATGGGGAGGCAGAAGCCAGAAAGATTGAGGTTGCTGTACCACATCAGCTCTCTTTTCAGCTAATTTCTACTCTATCTCAGTACCTGCCTCTCTGAGCTCCTTCTATATTTGCACTATGTAATACAGTAGCCACTAGCCACATCTGGCTATTTAAATTTAATTAAAATTAGAGAAAATTAAAAATATTATTTTTTAATCTAATTAGCCACATTTGTTTCCAAGTGCTCAAACGCCACATGTGGCTAGTGCCTGCTATATTGGACAGCAGAGATATAGAACATTTCTATCATCACAGAAAGTACTATGGAATAGTGCTATGGATCGAAACTGTTCTCTGGGGAAGCTGTCCCATTTATCATGCCCTATTCATGTTATTGATAAAGAAGAAAAACAGCCAAAGAATTTTACACAGATATATCTATGGGTTTTTCTGAAAGGTTAAGGGGCACCCAGAGCGATTGGTGGTGGTACAGCTACAGAGGTATGTTCTGTAGCCTTTCCCATACCAACAGTGATTCAGATATCAGTGGGTTGATGACTTGTGGACCTAAACAAATTCATTACAAGCAAGACCAATATGTGCAGAGACTGTGGGGAGAATCCATCAACATGAAATAATTCTTTCTCTGAATACTGCTAATGAGAACATGGTTGGTATTTTTACATCCTGCTCCTCTAGACATATGTGGCATCTACTTGAGGAAGAGAAGCCACATTCCTACTTGCGTGCAGGACCTGGGTAATGTGTTGTCTCTGAACATAGTGGCTCAAACTGCACCAGGTGTTCTGGCCTCTCTGCCTGAAGAGGATGAGTGTACTAAACATAAATGAAATCAGATTCCATTCATTCTGCTGCGGGATCCTCTGTTCTCTCTCTGCAGTAAAGGCCAGCATGTTGCTAGACAACTTAGAATGCTGGACAATGAAGCTTGCTAGTCTCAGCTGTTACTCAATGCCCAAGGTCTTGTTTTCTTCCATGAAGGCCACCCCCATACCCCTCCTGTCTCCTGCACCTGAGCCCCAGAGTCATATCTAATTCTTTTATGTGAAGTACAGGCCTGCTGGCCCCTGTTTTATGGCAGATCAACACAGTTTACTTAAATTGAGTGGTGAAGTGAGAAGAAAGAAGGCAGTAGAAGTGGATAGTTGTAATTTGTGTGAGTTTCTTTGCATCCCTTCCCTGTCTTTCAATCTCAGATCAGAGCTGAAATGAGAAAGGGCCACTGGAAGGTACTTCCCTGTCCCTACTGGCTCTTTAGGGTATTGAAGCACCTGACATGGTGCCTGGATCCTATGAGGAACTCACTTTTCAGCCTGGTGGCATTAGATTCCTTTGAAAAATTTCTCTACAGCACCAGATAAAGATTTTTCAAATCAGAAATCATTAAGTATGCCTAACGAAAGGTAGATGTGGTTAATCTCTAGCTTTTATAGCCACTGTGACCTTTAGGCACTATTGCAGCTCATTCCTTGCCACCTCAAGATAGAGGCTTCCTCATCCATGGGCAGGGGAGAGGCATGATGAGGTGAAGTTTCCAAAGCCTTACAAAGTTTGAATCCTTCTTCATAAGTCAAGGATATTCCTCTTCCTCATTTAGAGCGCACTTTCTGTAGTAGGTAGATTTCTAAATGGCCCCTAATATTCCCAACCTCTGTTGAGTAGATTCATTCTTTCAGTTATTTAGATAACGCTAATCTAAGTGCTGTTATGAAAGAATGGACAGATGTGATTAAGGCTGCAATTCAGTCGAATTTAAGGTGGTTATCCTTGATGAGCCTGATCTAATAAGATGAACCTTTAAAAGACATCAAGCTATTTTTGGAAAGACCTTCATGGAGTCAGGGAATCATAAGGAAGATTCTCTGTTGTTGGCTTTGAAGGTGGGGGGTCTACATGGCAAGGAATGAGGGCAGCCTTGAGTAGCTGAGAGAAATCTCTTGCTGATAGCCAGAAAGAACACAGGAGCTTTAATCCTACAATTGCAAGAAACTGAATCTTGCTCTAATCACATGAGCTTGGAAGAGAACACCAATCTTCAGATTAGAATGCAGTCTAGCCAATACCTTGATTTCATTCTTGTGAGGTACTGAGCTGAGAATCTAGTCATGCTGTCTCAGACTTCTGACTTAAAGAACTATGAGCTGATAAATGAGGACTATTTGAAGTTGCTAGAATTGTGGTCAATTACTATGCAGCAGTAGAAAACAAATACACTTTAATTATAGAAGTGTGGTGTAGGGCTTTGGAGTCAGATAATCTTGTGTTAAAATCCCAGCTTTGTCAACTAACTAGTTTAATACCTTTGACTCCTTTGCTTAGCTTCTCTGAGATCTAGTTTCCTCATTTGTAAAATGGGAATGCCCTGACCTAGTGCTTAGAATACTTTGGAGAACTAAATAAGAGAGAATACCTGGAAGATAGTGAGCCCTCAAAATGGTTTCTTCACTCTCTCTTCTATCCATTTCTAAAGAGTAGAGAGTGAATGGCTTGCAGGTGATCTAACTCAGGCATGGGGGAAGATGGACAGCAGAATTAACAGAGAACCAGATAGAACAGAGAAGGGAAGGGAAAAGTAAGAAGTTATGAAATGAAAAACAGTACCAGATTTTCTTCTGGATGTAGCTGCCTATAAAACTGAATTCAAATCTTAAGTGTAAGTCTAATGCTAAGTAAACATAAAGGTATGTGTAGTTCAGGGCTGCAAATATGTTGTGAAAACTGTCTAGACTGTGGTTATGTGAGTATGTGAGTAGATGCTTATATATTATAAAGCTTAAATCTAGAGGTCATAAACTCAAACACCTTCATTAGTTGGGCAGATAAATGTAAATGAGTAAAACAGCCTAGTGAACATAGAGTGAGCTTAGGACAGTGAAAGTGATTGAGGCTCTACCTAGGAGGAGTTTATGTCAACTTTCTAAACAAAGACTCTGCTGGACAAACAGAATTCTGTAAGAGAATTTTGGTCTGGGGAATGCCAGTATACAGTTCTGGTTTAAACCATGACAGCCATCTTTCTACCTACTAGGATTAGATTCAGGGCATATGATTGTATGACTTTAGGCTTGGAAGGTCAGAGAAACACTGGATTAGGATCTGGGGGAGCTCACTGCATGACCTCAGGATCATCTCTTTCCCCCTTGTACTCTTAGTTTCCTCATCTAATTTAATAAAAGAATAATATGCTAATGTGTCACTGCTCTACATCCCAAGCCATGCCCACCAGCCAATCACAGTGACTATATGCAAATTAACCCAACCAAGATGGCAGCAAGCAGCCACAGAGCTAGAGCAAACAGGAGGCTTTGCTGCCCCGGGCGATGGAAGAAGCTGCCTGCCTAGGCCAGCTGTGCCCTCTGCTCAAGGCAAAAAAATTTCAATTACAGAAGCCATGGAGCTGAAGCAAGCAAGAGGCTTCATTGCCATGGTAATGGAGGAAGCTGCCTGCTTAAGCAGGCTGTGGCCTCCACTCAAGGCAACAACGTTTCAATTATAGAAGATAAATAAACCTCAGATACCTACTTCCAGCCAGCCTTGCTGGGAGCTTAGGTGGCTGGGGGCTGTGGCCAGCCTGAAAACGGCCCTCAGCCTCTCACTCAGGCTGGCCAGGCACCCCAGCAGGGACTCCCACCATGAAGGGACTGTGGCCAGCCTGCAAAAAGCCATCGGCCATTCATCTAGGTTGGCCAGGAACCCCAGCAGGACCCACCCCTCCCTGAAGGGGATGTGGTCAGCCTGAAAATGGCCCTTAGCCACTCACCCAGGCTGGCCAGGCACTGCAGCTGAGACCCCTACCCTGAAGGGGGTGTGGCCAGTCTGAAAGTGGCCCTCAGCCTCTCACCCAAGTTGGCCAGGAACCCCAAAAGGAACCGCACCCTGATATGGGACACCCTTCAGGGCAAACCAGCCAGCCCCCACCCATGCACCAGGCCTTTATCCTATATAATAATCCTATATAATAAAAGGATAATATGCAGATTGACCCTAACAGCAGAACCACTGGGAATGACTGGTCACTATGACACACACTGACCACCAGGGGACAAACACTCAATGCAAGAGCTGCCCCTGGTGGTCAGTGCACTCCCACAGGGGGAGCTCTGCTCAGCCACAAGCCAGGCTGAAGGCTGCCAGTACAGCGGTGGTGGTGGGATCCTCTCCTGCCTCCTCAGCAGTGCTATGGATGTCCGACTGCAGCTTAGGCCTGCTCCCCACTGGCAATGGACATCCCCCGAGGGCTCCCGAGCTTCCAGAGGGATGTCTGACTGCCAGATTAGGCCCGATTGCCTGGGGAGCAGGCCTAAACCAGCAGATGGACATCCCCTGAGGGTTCCCAGATGTGAGAGGGCACAGGACAAGCTGAGGGACCCCCATGAGTGCACAAATTTTTGTGCACCAGGCCTGTAGTATATGTATAAAGGGTAGTAGTTAAAAGCAAAGAGTCTTAGTTGTAAGCTTAGCTCTATTGCATACTAGTGTGAGATTTTGAGGTACAGAGAGCCTGTACCTCAATTTCCTCATTTGAAAAGTAAGGATAATATTAGTATATAGTTAATAAGGTATATAACAATAAATATAGACAACACGGTGGTGTCTAAAATTAGAGGAAAGATTCTATACTACCAGAGGACTTTCCAAGACTGAAACAGTGAAAAATGTACTAAGTTTAAGGGGGCAAAATGCAATGATGACACTGAAGTTCTAAAATGTTATTCACAATAAAGTAAAGATGGTGGTATTCAGAGTCTTATTGCATATTTGGCCTTGAATATATTCCCTTAATTTCTCATAAACCTCCATTTTCTCCTCTGTATAAAGGTGACAATCTGGCCTGATTACTTCATAAGACTATTATTAGAAGTAAATTAAATGATTTCAGTTAAAGTGCTCTGAATTCTGCAAAGGTGAATGCCATTGGGCAGGTCATGCAATTTTCTAAGAATAGGAATGGATCTCTAGCTTAATATACATTCTGAAAACTGCCTACTTTAGCAACTTGTAATGAGTATTACCTTCAATCTCAGGAAACTGGACTGAAGCCAAAGGTTGAGAGACAAACTAACAGGGTTCAGACTCTTAAGATAATCATAGGATCTACCTTGCAGAGTTGTTGTAATATTCCTGAAGAGAATGTATACTAGGTACTTAACATGGAACAAATTCTGTAGGTCAATAAATGATGTCTCTTACTCTTGATGGTCACTAAGCCTCACGTTGCTCCATTTCATCCCCTTTATCACCAGCAGGTAGATCTCTTTCTGGAAAAGCTAACCAAAGAAATATATCATTTCCACAAGGATTAAAATTAATTAGGAGTGAGAATCAGGATGGTGAGGGTCTCCTGACATCAAAATAGTATAGTAGTAGTGCTCCAAGAGTTCTACAAGTTTCTTTGAGAGCCCCTGAGAAGAGATAAAATGGGCCTGAACATGTGCCTCTAATAACTCCACCTTGTTTCAAAGCAGTGGGGCTTTATTCTGTATTTATATTTGAGAATGTCAGATTTTGTTTGAAGAATAGGTTAGTTTGCCAAAAATATATTTGAAGGCCCCAAATCTTGCCTACCCAAGATCTCCTATTCAAAACAATTCTTTAAAAAAAAAGAAGGGTATACCCTCTGCCCAACGTAGGCATAAGGTAAACAAGACTGATTCTGGACAAATCTTCCTATGTGTTGTGGGTTCAAGGAGGAGTTTTCATACTTGAATCCTACCATGCACCCTTCTCCTTAAGACTTTCTAAGGAGAAAACTATGCACACAAGTACAAATTAATAGAACAGCAGCAAAGTGTAATTTATTAAAAGCTTGATTTGAGAATTCAAAAAAAAAGAAGAGTAGACTGAAGGCCAATGCTACGTATCGCCCAAGTTAACACAGCTATATAGTAGCAGAGCAGGAACTAGAATAAGCTATCATGACTTCTCAGGCTATATTGTTTCCATTTAATCAGGTTGAGTAGCATGCTAGTGGGGAAAGGGTCAACTGGAGATGAGTGGTGAAGAACTAGGACAGCGACAAGAGACCAGGAACAGAGCCAGTTCCTGGCATGCATGGAATGAGACATGAGTTGGGAATACATCCAAGTATACATATGCACTAATAAGTGTAGGTCAAATTCCCTCAGGCAAGAAGGTTCCTTGGTCTTCCCCTCACACTCCTATTTTCCTCCCAGTTTCAATTCCAAGTCAAAGGAATAGCCAGGAAAAGAATATCAAATTTTATCTTTCAAAGTTTATGTTGGACTATTTAGTCTAATGGTTTTTAGCTCATGAAGGAATAAATGCAATTAATAACAGAATGATATGCAATGCTGCATATCCTTGCCAAAGCACAGAATCTGGCAGAAATTATTTCTAACTCTTATTAGACTACAGAGCCAGAAGAAAGGGGCTTACTGTCCAGATGCCATCCTGGGTGAGAGGCATAAGGTCATTACCAAAAAGTTTGGTAATGCTTTCACATATCAAGCTTTTCCACTGGAAAAATTAATTACATGAATTTAGAGCATACACATGCTTTTACAATTGCATTTAAACTGACATTAAAAACAAATGTGAAACAGTCTAAGCTGAACAGGTCAGGATGACCTGAAAAGCAAACAAGAGAGAGAGGGGAAAAAAAGAGAAAGAAAAAGGAAAAAAAGGCCCAATGTTAACAGCATTAATTCTGTCAGTCTGTTGTAAATAAGAAAATACCATTGCTGCATTAATGGTTTTATTAAAGGAAAATCCACTAGCAGAAATATGCAACATTTAAACAAATAGAAAGCAGTTAACAAATAAAACACATTAGCCTTTCAATCCACCTTAAGGAAACTGTTGTTGGTCTGGAGATTAAAACTGTGCCCCAAAGAGGAAACTCGCCTCACTCCTGAAGTCCTTTCTTGGCTTCTCTCTAAAATGTTGCTGAATCAGAGGGAGGGAAGGAGGGAGGGAGAGAGAGAGAGAGAGAGAGAGAGAGAGAGAGAGAGAGAGAGAGAGAGAGAGAGAAGAGAGAGAGAGAGATTGTGTAGTTTTTGTGTGTGTGGACTGGAGAAGGAAGAGGGTAGAAAACACAAGCCCTGGGCAAGTCAGGGAGAGTGCCATCTTGGGTGAGGGGCATAAAGCCATTACCAAAAAGCTTGGAAATGCTTTCATACCAAGGTTTTCCACTGGAAAAAGTAACTGCATGAATTTATAATATACATGCATATTTGGTTACTTCTGGGTTTAAAGACTCCACATAATCAGGAGGAAAGTGGTTTTAATATGGAGGTTCTTGGACAGAGGCAACATAGCAAAATATTTCAAATTCTGAATGACTCCTCTCTTATATCAATGCAAAATTTTAGGCTGGCTTGGCAGAAGAACAAAGCCTCACAACTGGTGGAGAGGCAAGCATATGATATCAGTGAGCAGTGGAGAAGTGTGAGTGCACTATAGCTAGAAGTAAAAAGTAAAGCCTGAGCCACTTTCTCCTGTCATCCTAACTTCAATAGGAAACAAGAGAAGCAGGCACTAGTTCTTGGATTTTGCCTCCTCTTTATGAAAGGTTCAAGTGTATTTGTGTTCTCGAAAACAGAGTCACCTTGACTTTAAGAATGTGGAGGGGGAAAAAAACAAAACTTGTCTGACTCTAGTCTCCTGATCTGTTTGAAGAAGGGCTGGCTGGCTTCTTGGGGAAGCTCCTTCAGGAGGGGAATAAATGAGGTTCTTGTTTACTCGACTTTTGTGGACCAGCT
>PVJC01008974.1:23365-41711 GCA_004026665.1 Murina feae | reverse complement strand
ACTGTGTAGTTTATAAGCGGCACACACACGACAATGACGTAAAACATTTTTATTTTTGCCGGTTCCAACTAGAGGTTCCAATGTATGTTTCCTCATGTTCATTGATAGTCTCCCTGGTGGATCTGATTTTACTCGTTTCCCGCAAAAAATGTGTTAATTTATTTTTTACAGAGAGGAGGGGAGAGGGATAGAGGTAGAAACATCGATGAGAGAGTAACATCGATCAGCTGCCTCCTGTGCACTCCCAACTGGGGATGTGCCTGCAACCAAGGTACATGCCCTTAACCAGAATCGAACCTGGGACCCTTTAGTCTGCAGGCTGATGCTCTATCGAGACTGAGCCAAACCGGTCAGGACAAGGAGTTTGGTATTTTTAAGAAATCACTTAACTTCTTATTTTTATTTTAATATTTGTATTTATTAAATTGATTGGGGTGACATTGGTCAACATGAACATACATATTTCAGGTGTGGGTTTATATGTTACAAGATCTGTATATGTGCCCACCACCCTAAGTCAAATGAGTTCACTTTATTTTTTTTTCCTGTCCTAGCCAGTTTGTCTCAGTGGATGGAGTGTCAGCCTACAGACTGAAGGCACCCGGTTTCAATTCTGGGTTCGATTCTGGGTTCGATTCCGGTCAAAGGCATGTAGGCTCCTCCCCGGCCCAGGGTCTGGTGGGGGCGCGTGCAGGAGGCAACCAATCGATGTGTTTCTCTCACACTGATATTTCTCTCTTTCTCTCTCTCTAAAAATCAATGGAAAAATATCCTCAGATGAGGATTAAAAAAAATAATAAATAACTTTTTCCCATTGTGAAATGAGAAGAAGGTATTTGGATTTGGGGTGGGAAATAGCACATTTTCTTTGTTTAATGATATTTTAATTTGATAGACTATAGTGTATTTTTTAAAACTAAATTTTCAAACATATTAAAAAATGGAAAGAATATTGTGAGCCCCCATATACTCATGACTCATGTTTATCAAGATTTGCCACATTTGTCTTAGCTCTTTGATGTTATTTTCTCTTTAGCAAACTAAAGGAAATTTCATATCATGTCATTGTACTATTCATCTTTAAAACATATGGTTGAGCCCTAACCGGTTTGGCTCAGTGGATAGAGCGTCGGCCTGCGGACTCAAGGGTCCCAGGTTCTATTCTGGTCAAGGGCATGTACCTTGGTTGTGGGCACATCCCCAGTGAGGGGTGTGCAGGAGGCAGCTGATCAATGTTTTTCTCTCATCCGTGTTTCTAACTCTCTATCCCTCTCCCTTCCTCTCTGTAAAAAAAATCAATCAAATATATTTAAAACGTACGGTTGAGTCCTAGCTGGTTTGGCTCAATGGATAGAGCGTCAGCCTATGGACCGAAAGGTCCCAGGTTGGATTCCGGTCAAGGGCACATGCCCAGGTTGTGGGCTTGACTCCCAGGAGGAGGTGTGCAGGAGGCAGCTGATCAACGCTTCTTTCTCATCATAGATGTTTCTATCTCTCTTTCCCTCTTTCTTCCTGTCTGAAATCAATAAAAATAAAAATAAAAACATTAAAAAACTAAAACATATGCTTGCTTCTGATATAAGTATAATTCATTATCATACTAGAAAGTTATTGAAAGTTCTTGATATCTGATACCTAAATTCCTCTGATAGGCTAAGGTTTTTAACATCTAAATCTAATTAAATGTTCGTATCTTGTAATGCTCTCATCGAAACAGCCATATTTCTTTTTCAGATTAGTGATGATGAACCAGGTTATGACCTAGATTTATTTTGTATACCTAATCATTACGTGGAGGATTTGGAAAAGGTGTTTATTCCTCATGGACTAATTATGGACAGGTTAGTAAGATCTTAAATTGAAGTTTGTATCATATTAATTTCAGGTGTCAGCAGTTGTTTTAAGTAGTTGATATTTGACCATAAACTGGACCAACTTGTCAAAAAATAGATTTAAAAAAAATTTAAAAGCCTTCCTTACAACAAAGGCAGGGAGGATTTACTAATAACCCAGCATAAATTATGGTATACTGGGAATCTGTAGGGAGTAAAATAAAGTAAACATTGAAAGGAGATTAGAAGAATGAACTTTAGTCACAGTCTTTGATTTTTCAACCCTGAACAGGGTAATGGACTGGGACTGAATCACATGAAGGCAAGGTCAGATTTTGATTGTTATGCACATCTAGCTTGAAATTTCCCCTTAATTGCAGCGAGAAACTTTAATATATTTAAATACTTGCCTTGTGTGTCAGGTTATTTTGGTTTTTATTTCAAATTATAATATCGATACATGTGTACTGTTAAATTTTAACTGTAGAGGCTATAAATAGAGTAGAGTTCTCTTCTTTCAGCCTGAAGTGCATATCTCCTCCCTACATATGGGCTAGTCACATATAATATATGCAAATGTACACATATTTTAACACATGGGTGTGCACTATCATATAGGTCAAAAATTTATTGGACACTTTTTCATATTATGTCCAGAGCTATCCTATATATTTTAAAGGTTGCATAGTATTCCATTTTCTAGCTGTACCATAATTAATTGACTAACCTCCATTGATGGACATGCAAGATTTCTCCATTGTCTTGCGATTATAGACCATACTAGAAGGGGACATCCTTTTATACATGTTTGAGTGCTCGCTCAACTTTATCCATGTCAAAATTCTGAATCAAGTGGAAGGTGTTTATTGAATGTTTTGATACTGCCAAATTATCCTTCAGAAAGTTATGTTAATTTATACTCCCAATGACATATACAAATACTGTTTTCCTCACAATTTCTTCTTACATTGTATATTTTCAGGTAAATTTCATTTAATTAGAATTTGCCAGTCTGATAACTGAAAATGGTATCTTATTTTAAATTGCATTAAAAATTTATTCTAAGTGTTATAGTGAGCCTGGCTTTTGAGGGTTTTTGAAATTTTCTCTTTGCTTTATGAAACAAGGATATATACTTCATGGGGGCAAAGGATGTATTTTGTGGAAGTTAATGGTTAAGGGATGTTTGTTATAAAGTTTAAGTGTATTTCTATTATAATATAAATTACTTTCTATTAAGTTCCTAATTTTATTTCTGTAGGACCGAGCGGCTTGCTCGAGATGTGATGAAGGAGATGGGAGGCCATCACATTGTAGCCCTCTGTGTGCTCAAGGGGGGCTATAAATTCTTTGCTGACCTGCTGGATTACATCAAAGCACTGAACAGAAATAGTGATAGATCCATTCCTATGACTGTAGATTTTATCAGACTGAAGAGCTACTGTGTAAGTATATTTAATACATATGTTTATTTAATAAAAAATTAAAAATGGAAGCTATAGGTTTTCTGTATGTTTTTGAAGCTTTGCAAACTACATTTACATGTTCATTTCAGTTGGTTACAATGAGATTTTCTGATATATTCAATAGTACTTTATATCCAAGTGAATTTTGTCTTTTTTGGGGTTAATCCTCACCCGAGGATATTTTTCCATTGAATTTTTAGGGAGAGAGGGAAAGACAGAGAGAAACATTAATGTGAGAGAAACACATGGATTGGTTGGTTGCCTCTTGCACATACCCTGAGCAGGACCCGAGCCTGGGAGAAGACTGCAAACAAGGTATGTGCTCTTGACTGGAAACGAACCTGGGACCATTTGGTCCACAAGCTGGTGCTCTATCCACTGAGCAAAACTGGCTAGGGCAATATTGTCTTTTTTTTCCAAATTAGTCACCTTAGAGTTATATACTTATTTTAAAGGTTTTTTGATTTTTGTGGAGTTTTTTGTAGTTTTAATTTTAATTTTTTAAAATATATTTTTGTTTATTTCAGAGAGGAAGGGAGAGGGAGAGAGATAGAAATGTCAATGATGAGAGAGAATCATTGATTGGCTACCTCCTGCAGGCCCCTCACTGGAAACCAAGCCCGCAACCAGGGCGTATACCCTGACCTGGAATCAGATGTGACCTGGTTCATAGGTTGATACTCAACCACAGAGCCACACTGGCCAGGCTGTTTTTTAGAGTTTTTAAAAAACCTTTTAAGAATTGCTGTTGGGACTTGGGTTATACTCTTTTGACTATATCTGCTGGTGGCAGATATTTTCTCTGGAGCTAGATTGGTTTGCGGGGAAATTGAAAGGCATTTGGAGCTAGGTCTGATAAATAAGGTGGGCCCGGAATTATTTCCTAGCCCTAGCCACTTTGGCTCAGTGGATAGACTGTTGGACTGTGGACTGAAAGGTCCCAGATTTGATTTTGGTCAAGGGCACATGCCCAGGTTATGGGATCGATCTCCAGTGCAGCGTATGCAGGAGGCAGCTAATCAGTAATTCTCCCCCATCATTGATGTTTCTATCTCTCCCTCTCCCTTCCTCTCTGAAATCAATAAAATATATTAAAAAAAGAATCATTTCCTAGAAAGCACATATGGAGTGAGTACATTGGCACATTAAAAATACCACTTTTTTTTTCAATTCACAATAAATTTATTTTACAGAAAAGAAAAAGCTTGCCATTAATGAAAAATTCAGTAGAAAACAGTTCTTCTGTTTTAAGTTGGGGCTCAAAAGTAGAAGTTGCTTATTAGTGAAACCTCAGTAGAAAGAGAATTTTGTAAGAAAACATTCTTGGTATGAAAGCTCTAACATAAATTCTGTAATGAAATAGTTACCAAGCAATTTTATTGGCAGAAAGCCCGTTTCTGATGGCTGGTATTTTCTTTTCAGTCTCTTTAAGACATTAACATAGAAGATCCTAAACCTGCTTTATTTAGAGTTAGTTGTCTATAAATATGGTGTCATGATGGATCATCTTTCCATAGTCCACCTATTTAATTGAGCAGTTCTAAGTAGGTAATTGGCACCCTACCCTTCTGATTAGCCAGTCTGAATCCATTCCAACGACACTGAACACAGTGATCACCTCATCTGCAAGAAGTGATAATTCACTACTGTTTGCAGCATCATAATCGTATAGAACCCTGGCCTTCCTGCTGCCACTGCCCTCCTTAAGGTCAGTAAGGTTGGAAGGAGAGGTCATTGCTAGGCCACTTGAAGTCATGGCAGAAGAACCAATCAAAAATACCACTTTTGATTCACAGTCACTGTGCAGTGTTAAACGATCTCAAATGCTTTAGAATATTGACACTAGGTGAACCAAAATCAGTGTGATCATTTTGTTGTTATTGTTAATCCTCACCTGAAGATATTTTTCTATTGATTTTTCAAGAGAGTGGAAGGGAGAGACAGAGAGAAACATCGACGTGAGAGAGACACATTGATTGGTTGCCTCCTGCATGCACCCGGACCAGGGCCGGGGAACCTGCAACCAAGGTACATGCCCTTGACCAGAATCAAACCTGGACCCTTCAGTCCTTGAGCTGATGCTCTATCCACTGAGCTAGGGCTCAGTGTGACCTTCATACATGAATTTTCATCTACAATTTCTTTGATCTTGTGAATGTTTGATTTCATTAAAAATAAGACCACTTATCTACATTTAACTTTCAACCTTCATTCTCTTTGTGATTATCTATTTGATTCAAGTCTTTGACCTTTTTCACATTTTTATCAGTCCAATGGGTGATTAGATAACCACTTAAGTATTATAGACATTTTCCCTATCCCACCAAAGCCCTTTATGCTCATACATCATGACATTACTTTGTATTTATAAGTTCCTTTTAACTTGTCAGTCTTGTTTGAATTAAAGACTTCTTTAAATATAAAATTTGGATTTTTACTTAACAGAAGTTATTTATTTATTTTGCTGGTTTATACTCAGATTTAATGTTAGGCAGTATAGCTGCCAACAGTATAGCTGCCCAGTTTTTATTCTATTTATTTTATTTTTAAATGATTACCTTTTTATGTTTTATTTTATTTTTGTTAAGCCTCACCTGAGGATATTTTCCATTGATGTTTAGAGAGAGTGGAAGGAAGAGGGAGAGACAGAGACAGGGAAACATGGATGTGTAAAAGACACATTTTTAAAAATATATTTTATTGATTTTTTACAGAGAGGAAGGGAGAGGGATAGAGAGTTAGAAACATCTATGAGAGAGAAACATCGATCAGCTGCCTCCCGCACACTCCCTACTGGGTATGTGCCTGCAACCAAGGTACATGCCCTTGATCAGAATCGAACTTGGGACCCTTCAATCCATAGGCCAACGCTCTATCCACTGAGCCAAACTGGTCAGGGCTAGACACATCTTTTTAAAATATATATTTTTATTGATTTCAGAGAGGAAGGGAGAAAGAGAGAGAGAGAGATGGAAACATCAGTGATGAGAGAGAATCATTGATCAACTACCTCCCGCATACCCACCACTGGGGATGGAGCCCACAACCCGGGCATGTGCCCTTGACTGGAATTGAACCCGGGACCTTTCAGTCCTTAGGCCAACACTCTGTCCACTCTGAACTAAACTATCCAGGGCTGTATTTTATTTTTTGAAAGCTGCCCAGTTTCTAATATATTGTTGCTTAGAGTCAAAACATGTACTTAAGTTCATGGTATGATTTCTCTTTGATCTTCTTAAGCACCCTACCCACACACACATAAAAATTAATCTTGTTACTTTATGACTGATACTTCATTCTTCTGGGAATTTGGGCAGAATGTTCTTTCTTTGAAAAGAAAACTCGTAAAAACAAGTGAGGGGACTTTAATATTTTCCTTTAAAAAGTATTTTATAGCTGTAAGAGCAATTTGAAGCAAAGGAACACTTTGACATTTTAATTTAATTTTCTACTTTTAGGGTTTTTCTCTCATTAGTTTTAGATCTTAGAGGATTATTAAGCTGCACTCCTCAACTGATAAAAAATGTGAAAATTTAAACACAAGCAAAGTGAATTTTAAGGTTAATTTTCACTTAGAGGAAAATAATATCCATTCTGTTTTATGTGAAATTCTGTGTAGGTTTATTGCTAAGCAATAGAAATTAAGAATACCTTCCATATACTTTAATTTTTCAGTTTGTCATGGAAAATATTCACATGTCCATATAAAATATAGGCAACTTAATTTGATTAAATTGTAAAATGGAAATTTAAAATTGTTTGCAGTATCAGTAACGTTGATGTTAGTATAGTTTTAAATGCTATCTTGACCAGTTTGAAATAGTGAATTAAACATTAATCTGTACTAATCCTAAAAGAATGCTCAATGAACTATTAAATATTCCTAGAATATATAAAGAGCCATAACAGTGTCAACACACCCCATCTGGTTTTTCTCCAAAATAAAAATTGTATCTTTTTCTGATTAAAAAACATGTTTAGTATAAAAACATGGAACCTACAAAAAATAAAAAGGATTATCACCCTAAATTTCACTGCCATTTTTATTTCTAATATTTTAAAGAATTTTTTCTTAGAATATACACACATGTATATTATAGTTTACTACTGTTTTTTTTTAATATATTTTATTAATTTTTTACAGAGAGGAAGGGAGAGGGATAGAGAGTCAGAAACATCAATGAGAGAGAAACACTGACCAGCTGCCTCCTGCACACCTCCTATTGGGGATGTGCCCGCAACCAAGGTACGTGCCCTTGACTGGAATCGAACCTGGGACCTTTCAGTCCACAGGCTGACGCTCTATCCACAGAGCCAAACTGGCTAGGGCTATAGTTTACTACTGTTGATCAAAGAAGCTAGGCAGGATTTTCTTTGCTGAGTGCCTAGATGGGAAATTGACTGGGGATTCCAAATACCATATTTCATTAATTCTAAATTAAATCAGTTTAAGACCACTATTTTTTGTGCTTCTAAGGAAAAAGACACTGTCAATTATGGTAGTAAGTTGTGATCAGTTGTAATATGTTGATTTCTGTAGTATAAAAATATAAATGTGTATCTTAGAACAATGAAATTTTAGTATATTCAATGCCCTTTTCTATCCATAAACTCTGTGATTTTCAGAAAAATTGAATAGTTGATAAGTATGCAAACATTTTCTCTATTATGAGTTCAATTTTGTAGTATTTTTTTAATAAAATAGTTGAATAAAAAATAATGAAGCCTCACTAGGAAAAGTTGTCAGACAAGTACATTTTTTGTGGGAATATTTTTGTGTGGGCAAAGGGAAAATTAGCTTGATTTTTGAGATATGAGTTATTATCTCCATGTACATGAGTTATTATCTCTATGTACACAATGAGGTGTGAAAGGATTAAGTTACTTGCCCAAGATCATACAGGTCTTTGATCTGAACCCAAGCCTTTAACTGTGCAAAACTCAGTCTTATTTGGGAAAACTTTTAACTGACTTGAATCCTCTAATATGGGCTTCCTTTTATTTCTTCACTACAGGCCCAGCACACAATTAAATCATGCACGTGTAGGGTCCCTAGACCTAACCTGACATCAGGGCCATGTCTGCCACCCCACTACACCTTGCACACTCTGCAGACACTGCCGGTGCCCTGGTGGGTGTGGGCCCAAGAGGTACTCCATGCACCTCCTGGTGACTGGTCATTTGGTTGTTACGGTCGTGACGCCTCTGGCCTTTAATTATGACTAGAGGCCTGGTGCACGAAATTAGTGCACTGGGGGTGGTGTCCTTCAGCCCAGCTTGCACCCTCTCTCCAATCCGGGACCCCTTGGGGTATGTCCAACTGTCAGTTATCCCTCTCACAATCCTGGACTGCTGGCTCCCAATCACTCGCCTGCCTGATTGCCCCTAACTGCTTCTGCCTGCCAGCCTGATCACCCCCTAACTGCTCTCCTCCCAGCTTGATTGCCACCTAACTGCCCTCCCCTGCCAGCCCAATGGCCCCCAACTGCCCTCCCCTCCTGGCCCGATGGCCCCCAACTGCCCTCTCCTGCTGGCCTGGTCACCCCTAACTGCCCTCCCCTGCCAGCCAGATCGCCTCTAACTGCCCTCCGCTGTTGTGGCCAGCCATCTTGTGGCAGCATCTTTGACCATATGGGGGTGGCCATCTTGTGAAAGGGTGTGATGGTCAATTTGCATATTATATAGGAGGATTCTCTGCTAGTCATTAGTTTCGCATGCAAACAAAATCTGTTTTGCCAATTATGGAATTTTTCCCTCACTTGCATTCAAGGTTCATAAAGGTATAACTTTCAGTCTTTTTCAAAAATATATTTATTGATTTCAGAGAGAAAGGGACAGGGAGAGAGAAACATCAATGATGAGAGACAATCATTGACTGGCTGCCTCCTGAATGCCCCACACTGGGGATCGAGCCCATAACCTGGACATGTGCCCTGACCAAGAATTGAACCTGGGACCTTCAGTTCATAGGCTGATGCTCTATCCACTGAGCCAAACTGGCCAGGGCTATAACTTTCAGTCTTGATCTCAGAAGTTGCTTGATCAGGCTTTCTGTTTAATATATTGAAAATGCAAATTAGTTTATAGTAATTTGTAAGAAGGTGGCTATTTGAGTGAGCTTGTTAAAGAAAATGCAGAAAAATTGCAGCAATTTCTTAAAGTATCTCTTGGAAGAGGTCAGTAACTTCAGTCTGACCTTTTTCTCTGTCTTTAGTCAGTTGCTTTGAGGTATTCTTTCCCCCCAAAACAGTTGAATTTAAATATAAGTATACCTCTTTGAATTTGACACTAAAGATAAATAAAGTTTATCTTATATAAATATGTCGATTTATATGTATATAAAGCTAGTAAAGTGATTTATACCATTCTCATACTTTTTGAATTCAGACCATAGACATGGATGCGGGAAAGAATTTGTTTAGTTTCAGTTGACAGGAATGGACATATATACTATGCACAGTGTAAGGAAACTTTAATAGAACTAAGGTCAAAAGTACACTTTCTAGCCCTTTCCTGTGGATTTTCACTTTAATGTAGTCCTTGTTGGGCAACTGAGGTTTTGTATAAGAACCCTGATTCTTAGAATAGAAAGGCAGTGTTTTATCCCGTGAGGCCACAGCTTTTGTAAAAAAAAATTGAGGAAATAGATTAATTCACTTAGCAAACTCATTGATCATCGGTTGTCTTCAAGGTACTATCTTAGGCTATGATAAGTGGTTCTATTGAACATGCTTACAGTATTTTATCAGATCCTAGTTCTAAATCAGACATTGAATGAAAAGCATAAAGATAAAATGCAATAATTTCTGAAGGTTTGAAAATAGTGCACTTGAAAATACCAGGTATTAAATACTAATACTTACTCTTAAAACTTTTCTAGTGTTAAATTGTGCAAATTGTATCTTTTATTTGATTAGAGCAGTGCTGACCAATAGAACTTTCTGTAATGACAGAAATAGTCTAATCTGTGCTGTGAAATACAGAGCCACTAGCCACATGTGGCTCTTGAGCACTTGAAATATGTCTTGTGCAACAGAGGAACTGAATTTTTAATTTTATTTAATTTTAAGTAATTGCCATATGTGCTTAGTACCTACTGTATTGAATAGTGCAGGCCTGGATTATCTATAAGGGTCCTGCTCCATCAGCAGAGTTTTAAACTTAAAATAGCTTTTTGAAAGGAATGTGTTCTTTTAAAACAACTCATGAAGCCCTGGCTGGTTTGGCTCATTGGATAGAGCATTGACCCGAGGACTGAAGGGTCCCGGATTCAATTCCTGGTCAAGGGTACATGCATAGGTTGCAGGCTTGATCTCTGGCCCTGGTCAGGACATGTGCAGGAGGCAAGCAATCGATGTGTCTCTCTGACATCTATGCTTCTCTCTTTTTCTGTTTCTCCCCTTCCCTTCCACTCTTTCTAAAAAATCAATGGGAAAATATCCTCAGGTGAGGATTAACAACAAAAACAAAAAAACTAAAAGAACTCATAAAATACAGGTAAATAAATTAATTATCTGAGCATATATCCTTCCAGACTTAATTTTTTCTGCATATCATTTGAGAAAATTGGGTATCTGTCATTTTTCATCTGAGATGGAGTCTATCTCAAAAAGTGTATGATTCTAATATTCTCACTTTTGTTGATATTTGATCAGGATCTAGGAAAACAGTTGAGTGGTTGAGGTTATGATGTGAAGAGAAAACATGATTGAGTGTGGTGGACCTGAGGACCAATTGGATGTAGAGGGAAGGGACTTTTCCTCAATAACTGTATTCTAGAGTCCTGAAAGAGTGATATGAAGTTCACTGGAAAAAGCATGCTCTGCATAGTGCTAAGCCACTAAATGCTAAGCCCAGACTTTCCACCTAATATTCCTAGTCTTGCCCTCCTGGGACCCTGGCCTTGGTGATTGGCCTCTCTGCGTCTTCTCCTTATGGTCTCAATCTGTTTGTTCCAGCAATTCTTTTGCCAGCCCATTCATTATGTGTTTTTACACAGCTTTCTCTCTTTTCCTGTACCAAGCTGCAAGTCTTGTTACTACTTTAGAGATTTTTCAAAATTCCTAGTGATAGACAAATAGAAATAAACACAGTTCATTTCTGTTTCCTTTCTCATTTTTACACCTGGACTCAAGAAAGGTGGACAAAATGGCGACACAGGTGCTAAGGGTATGTATTTGTTGACCCAAATTGCTTCTCTGGGAATTTTATGTAGTTGACAGTGACACTTTGAGTTTAGGATAGATTTGGCTCTCTGGCTGCGAGGAGTGAGGAGGTGGAAGGATAGAGAAGAAGGAAAAGCAACTCAGGGCAGGGGAGGAGTTTATCCCCTTTACTGTGCCAGTCCTATTATCTCAAGATGAGGCACATAAGGATCACTCAGTAATGTAATGAAACGGATACAGTGGGAAGCTTGTTTCAGATAGGAAGGGAGAGAGGTAAATTCTCCTGGTGGGGTAATTGATCCATGGATGTCATTTATATGTAATTTGGGCACTTATTACCTGCACATTGGACTGATACTTTTTTCTTTTTTTAAACATATTTTTATTGATTTAAGAGAGGAAGGGAGAGGGAGAGAGAGAGAGATAGAAACATCAATGATGAGAGAATCATCGATTGGCTGCCTCCTACATGTCCCCTTCTAGGGATCGAGCCTGCAAACCTGGGCATGTAGCCTTGATTGGAATCAAACCCGAGACCCTTCAGTCCACAGGCCGACTCTATCCACTGTGCCAAACCAGCTAGGGCTTTACACATTTTTTTCTTAAATGAATCTTTTTTATTAGCCTCTATTTAAAGAATGGCTATGTTTCCGTGAATGTAAAAGCCTCAGAAGAGACTTGATTTAAGCTAAAAACCTTAGGGCAAACAGGAATATGGAGATTTGGGTGCTAATGGAGCAGCAGTGTCTTGAATGCTTAGAGTTCTCTTATCTCTTACCGTATTACCATAGCCTTTACATACAGGGTTTTTTTTTCTGTCTCCATGCTTTTTAGTTCTCAGATGTTTTTCTCTGTAAAAGGGGGTCAATTGAAGTTGGACTGTAATACCAAATTTCTACAGAAGATGTCACTGTTTAACCTGATTTACAGTGCAAATCATTTAGTGTGAGTCACACTGAAAGATTCAGATTTTGTTATTTTTTTGCTACTAACAGTTCTCTGTATTTGAAACGCTGGGTTTTTAAATTAGTTAGCATAAAGCGTGTGCATAACTTCCTTAAGATGAGAAGTAATAGGCAAGATTTTTTTATATCAGAAGTTAAACATGTCTAGTTTACAACATTGAACAGTATTGGGCACATTGGTGTTTTTAAAAAATAACAATAAAAAATGGAC
The DNA here is from genome assembly GCA_004026665.1 of Murina feae. Lineage (NCBI taxonomy): Eukaryota > Metazoa > Chordata > Mammalia > Chiroptera > Vespertilionidae > Murina > Murina feae. The sequence goes on along the minus strand of PVJC01008974.1, from coordinate 29,072 downwards.
ATGTGTATGGAAGAATATAACAAAAATAGAAGTAAATAAAAGTAAAAAGTTTTGTTATCCCCATTTTCACCATTTAGATATAATTGCTGCTATAAACTTTTAAAAAATGCTAAACAAAAGTGGTTTTATAGGTAGTACTTTGCTCTACTATTTAGTGTTTTTAATTATCATTGTTCCATGTCAGTTTGGATAGATTACCAGATTCTTTTCAGTAGGTACATGGTATTACTTGTGTGGATGGACTTAATTTAAATAGTTCACTGTTAATAAACATGTTGGTTGTCTCCAGTATTTTCTTTTTTATAAACAGTTGATAACAGTGAACATCCTTGTATGTACCTTTGCATACTTGTGAGTGTTTTTGTAGCATCAATTTCTGGAAGTTGGATTGCTGGGACAAAATGGCATGCATATTTACAATTTTAATAGGTGTTGCTATAGACTTTGCAACATTATAAATGGGTGCTTTCACCAATGAGTGCCTTTTTTCACTCACTTTTGCCAACATATATCATCAGGCTTAAGTTTTGCCAGTGAATGGGTTAACCGTAGAATCCCATTGTTTTAGTATTTTTTTCTCAGGTAGATATCATCATAGATATCATTTTATATGTTATGCCTTCTCTTCTGTGAATTGTGTAATTGTATTTTTTTCTCCATTTTCCCATTTGGTTCTTATCCTTGGAGTCCAGTGTATAATAGGAATATTTGTTGCAGATCTTTTCTTTCAGATTGGGTTCATGTCATGCCTAGGTTTTTACCTTTTCTTAAGGATGTGAAAATATTCTGTTTTCTTCCATTCTGCTTATGGCTTTATTTTTTACATTTAGATTTTAATCCATCTGGAATTTATTTTTGTGTATGCTGTGAGGTAGGGATAATACTTTACTTTTTTCCCAAGTGGATAACTAGTTGATCAAGCACCATTTATTGAATAATTAATCTTCTGTTTACTGACTTAAAATACCATATTTATCATATACTAAATTCTCATATTATTCTGGATCTGCTTCTGGGCTCTGTTTTGTTCCTTGATTTCTTTGTCTATTACTGTACTGGTACAGCACCATTGCAATTGCTGTAGCTTTGATATGGTTTGCTGTCTGGTAGGGAAAGTCCAATCTGTTTTGTTCACCTGCTCTTTCAACCTAGTTTTCTGTCTTGAATCCAGTGCAGTCAAATTATAATCATTATCACCACCCACTACAGTGAGTGTAGAACATTCTCTCTTGAAACTCCTATAGGAGTTTCTGCTGGATTCTGTGATATCAGAAAACTGGGAGCCTAAGAGGTATACCTTAAAAGACTACTGATCTGACCTCATTTCCCAGACTTTGCTGATAATGAATTGGACCTGGGTTAGACTTTTCAGGGAAATATCTTTGGGGTTGAGTGTGATATAGACCGACCCTTTAGCTTGCTTGACTCATGGGAATGGTTCAGGGCCAGAACCAGACACCTACCATGCTAATAACTTCCCTCGTGGTTCAGAATTTCCTGTGACTGAAGATGGGCGGTTGCTATAATACTGCCCACTTGAACATGGGTACACCATATTTTTAGGACTCTTAAAGCATCAAATCGGTAATGGCCAATTAGGACTTTTTAATTTTTACTAATCTCTAATTAAAAGTTTAGTCGTTCATTTCTAGAAACATAATTCTTATACTGTGTTCATTTAGAATTTCATAATGCTATGATATTAGATAGCTAACTTCTTAAATCTTCTAGTTCCCGTTTGGTACTATGAAATTTAGATGTGTGTGTGTGTATATATATGTATACATGTGTGTGTATATATATACATACATACATATATATATTTATATCTTTTTTTTTCTAGAATGACCAATCAACAGGGGACATAAAAGTGATTGGTGGAGATGACCTCTCAACTTTAACTGGAAAGGTATGTATCTTGAAGGAGAAGGCCCTTTATACCAAGAGTCAATTAGTAACACTATGCTGCCAATCAATCACTAAGAGACAGTTTACATAGTTACTTATGCACATAGGTATCTTTCTCTAGGTCATATAGCAAAGAGACAGCAGAATCCAACATTAAATTTAAAAGTTTTATGTTGCCAAGTACTGCTCTCTGCCACTGTGGTGATCTAATTTCGGATCCTTCAAAAAATATATATGGGGAAAGGCAGTATTTTTAAAAAATAAAGTCACAGGTCCCCCCACCCCCCCACCCTGCCCATTTATTTAAAATTGGAGAGAGAGAAGGGAAGGAGAGAGGAAGAGAAAGAGAAAGAAACATTAATTTGTTCCACTTACCCATGTATTCATTGGGTGATTCTTATATGTGCCTGACTGGGGATCAAAGCCAAAACCTTGGCATATTGGGATGATGTTCTACCAACTGAGGTATCCAGCCAGTGCACACATAGTTTCTGAAAAGGTAGAGGAGCAGTAAAATGTAGTGGCTGAAAGTGTGGGTTCTGGAGCTGGGCAGCCTTGATTCAAAGCCTGGCTCAGTACTTCCTAACATGTGACCTGAGGCAGTTTATTTAATCGCTCTGTCTCCCATATGTAAGGTGGGGATGATAACGGCAGGCACGTCATAGAGTTAAGACTAAGTGAAATAATGCATGTAGAGTTCTTACAACAGTTTCTGGAGTTAGAACACTCAGTAAATTCAAACATAACTATTATTTTAAGAAACTTCAAAGAATTTTTTTAATCATCAAAATTCTTGCAGTATAAACAATTGGCTGAACTAATAGAGATATTAAGATGTTTGAGCATTTTTTCTTCTGATACATGAAATGATTTTTGAGTAACCAGTAATAGAGTGCTGCATTTTTAGGCTGCCATTTATTTTTTACTTATAGACCTTGTGCCTAATATAAAAGCATAATCTCAAAAGTTTCACAGTGTTTCTGTGAGGTGTATATTTTAGCCCCATTTTATAGATCAGGAAAATAAGATTCAGCAAAATTGAAGAACTTACTCAAAGTCACACTGCCAGTAAGTGGTGGAGCTTGTTTTTGAATCTAGATCTTTCATTCTCCAAAACACTTTTTGTCATCTGGCTTTTACATTAAAAAAATTTTTTTTTATTTTTTATTTTTTTATTTTTTTAAGAGAGTAAGGGGAGAGGAAGAGAGAGATAGAAACGTTAATGAACATGAACATTGATCGGCTTCCTCCTGGGCATTTGCCTTGATTGGGGATCTTATGACCTCTTGGAGCATGGATTGATGCTCAACCACTGAGCTATACCAGCCAGGTGGCTTTTACATTTTAATGTTCACAGCTTATTTGACTGAGTATAAGGAAACTTTAGCATACAGCACTTGTGTCAGATTCTGTGGTCCCACCCTGCTGGTGTGGCTCAGTTTGATTGAGTGTCGTCCCAAGAACCAGGAGGTCAGATTTGAGTCCCAGTCAGTGCACATGCCCGTGTTACAGGGTTGATCTTCAGTGGGGAGCGTGCAGTACAGGAGGCAGCCTGTACTCTTTCTTTCTCATTGATGTTCCTGTTTCTCCCTCTCCTTTCCTCTCTGACATCAATAAAAACATTTAAAAAATTCTGTGGTCCCACATCAGAGTCCTGCCAAACTAATGTCCTCTTCAACATCTTTGGAAAACTTTTAAAGGAGAAATTTTAATCTATTAATCCTTTCCCCTCTCTGTCCATCCTGTACACCACTGCTAGACCTATTCTCCTTCCTTTTTAGCATGCTTTGCCCATGTTTTGAAGTCATTTGAAGCCCTTACTTCTGCAATTAATTTTTAGTGCTGGAAGGGCCCTAGCCTTCCCAGTCTGTGCTTTTATTTGACCTTGTCTTTTCCACTTAATGGCTCTTGCACTATGTAACTCTGTGATCTTAAAACATATCTAAAATAACTTTCTTTTCATGATAGTCACACGAAAGCACATTTATTGTGGAAAAAAAATACATAAATTGGATGAAGTTATTTCTTGGTGGTTAGATTATGGGTTATTTAGACTTTCTCTTTTAGTTTATCTTTTTGGAACATAGTGTGTGCAGATACGTATTCCACAACCCCTTTGGGCACTTAATGAATTAAAATATATGAAAATACCTCTTCAGATCTCTACTCTTTGACTGTTTTTGTGACTTTAGGCAACTCATTGATCTCTGAGCTTCAAAATTTTCATTTAATAAGTAAGGATGCAGCTATTTGACATAAAATAAGCTCTCAATGATAGCAATTCTCATTCTTTTATTTTTTTATTTTTAAAAAACAATATTGACATCTTTGGACTTTTATTTGTATAAAATGTCTCATACCAGTTAAAGTCTATAATTATGACTTAACCAAGGTTCTGTAGCTACTTAGTATTGGAGCCAAGACTAGAATCCAGTTTCTCTGTCTCCAAATTCAGTGATGTTTTCACACTACAACTTCTCCCAATGGTGCTCATTGCTGCAACAATGAGCCAATTACTAACAGGAAAATATCCTTCAGATGTGCTAGCCATGGTAGGAGAAATGTTGAGAAAGAACCACATAGTAGGTGGTGAAACAATGATTGGTCAGTTAATTATTATATTAAATTTTATTAAGTATTTGGATTGAACTATATTGAAAGACAAATTAGTTGTGATATGAAGAGAGGAATCAATATGAACTGTGGTAGTAATATATATTCAAAATTATTGATTATACAAAGTGAGGATTTTTAAAAGTTGTAATATTTCTTTCTTGCAACCCAGTGGATCTTGTGTGCCCTCCTTTGGTAACCACTGACTTAAAAGAATATATAGAACATTATAATTCTAGTGCTATATGTATGTGACAGAGAAATGAGAACTAAAATAAACAATATAGTATGGGTCTTATGACAATGATTATAACCAGTATGTGAAATGCTACTTTATTCCTATAATTAACACAAGAGCAAATAGGGCTATTCTCTACATTGGAGGGGTAGAAATTGGGGTGACGGTTTTTGGTGGGAGTAAGCAAAGATTGGTACCCTTTTCAGTTAGTCTAATAATAAGAACATATCCAGAAAATGCAGAACAATTTTAGTCTAATGAGTATATAGGTTTTGAATTGGATTCCATATGGTAAGTTAAATGCATGATTTCAGAGTTATTTTCTAAATTATAGTTCTTGAATTTTAGAGTTAGATACATACTTACTCATTGAAGTCCCTCATTTTACACATAGGAAACTGAGGCTCAGAGAAATTTTATGACTTTCCCAAGATTAGACCTTTGTTTAAGCAATAAAAACTTTTAGAAAATGAACATATGGGTCAAATTTTATTTTTAAAAATTCTATTGCAGCGAAAATTTTATATTAAAGAGTTCTAAATCCCAACAGATGGAATTTGTTATGATGTGATTTGAGTTATAATTAGAAACACTGTCTGATTCATTGTACTGATTTTCATTTCTCTTTTTCTTCTAGAATGTCTTGATTGTTGAAGTAAGTTCTACATACTTTTAATATAGTGTTTATGATTTTTTAACTTAGCATGCACAGTCCTAAAGGTAAGCTAGGGAAAGAAAATTCTCTTCATCAATTTTAATGGTAGGCTTGTGTTATAAGAGAATAAGATTTTTTTTTGTCAAATTTGTACTGGATAATGGAAAGTTTTGGTATATTTCTCTTTTTGGCTTGAATTTTTCCTTTTATTTAAAAAATATATATACACATTTAATATATCTTTATTGATTTCAGAGAGGAAGGGAGAGGGAAAGAGATAGAAACATCAATGA
>PVJC01008974.1:0-23265 GCA_004026665.1 Murina feae | reverse complement strand
TAGCTGGTTCATTCCAGGTTAGGCTACTTCTCCAGGTTGAGGGTTTGATTCCCAGTAGGGTACGTGTAGGAGGCAGCCAAACAATGTTTCTATTTCTCTCCCTCTCCTTTCATCTCTCTTCTCTCTAAAAAATAAATAAAGTTAATGTATATTATTCACATGAATGTTTTTAATGCTTCTATTGCATACATGTATCTAGATACAAATAAAAGCTAAGCAACTGGAATGACTGGTCATTATGACATGCACTGCAGCTAGCCAACTGGCCTGATAAGGGGGGCGGCTCCTATCCCCAGCCGGCCCCACCCCAGATTGCCTCCCCGCACCCCTGTTGGGGGTGGGGCTGGCCAGCCAACCTTCCGCTCCCCTGCTTCCCCTCCCCCTCCCCCACTGCCAGCGCGGCCCAATTGGCCCCCAAATTCATGCACTAGGCCTCTAGTTTATATTTGTGTGTGTATGTGTGTGTGTATACATACACATGCTAGAGGCCCGGTGCACAAAAATTTGTGCACTTGGGGGGAGTCCCCTCAGCCCAGCCTGTACCCTCTCGCAGTCTGGGATCCCTCGGAGGATGTCCACCTGCTGGCTTAGACCCGATCCCCGGGCAATTGGGCCTAAGCTGGCAGTCAGACATCCCTCTGGCAGCCTGGGAGCCCTCAGGGGATGTACACTTGCCAGCAGGGAGCAGGCCTAAGCTGCAGTCAGACATCCTTATCACTGCTGAGGAACCAAGAGAGGCTCCCATCAACACCACTGTACTGGCAGGCGTCAGCCTGGCTTCTGGCTAAGCAGAGTTCCCCCTGTGGGAGTGCACTGACCATAAGGGGCAGCTCCTGCATTGAGCATCTGCCCCCTGGTGGTCAGTGTGCGTCATAGTGACCAGTCATTCCCAGTGGTTCTGCTGTTAGGGTCAGTTTGCATATTACCCTTTTATTATATAGGATAGAGGCCTGGTGCATGGATGCGGGTCCCTGCTGGGGTGCCTGGCCAGCCTGAGTGGCTTATGGCTGTTTTCAGGCTGGCAACACCCCCTTCAGTATGAGGGTCCCTACTGGGGGGCCTGGCCAGCCTGGGTGAGGGGCTGAGGGCCGTTTTCAGACTGGCCACATCCTGTTCAGGGAGAGGGTCCTGTTGGTATGCCTGGCCAGCCTGGGTGAGGGGCTGATGGCTGTTTGAAGGCTGGCCAAGCCCCCCAGCAGGGACTCTTACCCTATGAGCATGGGGCCATCCTGGGTGAGGGGCTGATGGCTGTTTGCAGGCTGGCCGCAGCCCCCAGCCACCCAAGCTCCCAGTGAGGCTGGCTGGAAGCAGGTATCTGGGGTTTATTTATCATCTATAATTGAAACTTCGTTGCCTGGAGCAGAGGCCACAGCCTGCCTAGGCAGGCAGCTTCTTCCATCACCGGGGCAATGAAGCCTCCTGTTTGCTCTAGCTCTGTGGCTGCCAGCCGCCATCTTGGTTGGTATAGTTTGCATATAGTCACTCTGATTGGCTGGTGGATGTGGCTTGGAATGTAGCAGAGTGACACAGTTAGCATATTACTCTTTTATTAAATTAGATATTATTGACTTTTAGAGATGGAACGGAAGGGAGAGAGAGAGAAATAGAGAGAGAGAGAGAGAGAGAGAGAGAGAGAGAGAGAGAGAGAGAGAAAATGAGAGAGCAAAAGAGAGAGAAAGAAACACTGATGTGAGAGTGAAACATCAATCAGCTGCCTCCTGCATGCCCCGTATCATGGATTTAGCCTGCAACCCAGGCATGTGCCCTGACTGGAAATCAAACTGGCAACCTGTGGTTCACAGGATGACACTCAACCAACTGGACCATACCAGCCAGGGCTATAATATATATTTGATTTAAAAATTTATATAGTGCTACACTATACATATTCTCTCTCACAACTTGTTATTTTCACTCAAAATTGGTTTTGAGGTTATTCATTTTGACATATAGAGTCAGTTGTCTGTAAAAATGTCACATAGCATTGCAGTGTACGAATCAACCAATTTATGCCCTACAAATAGTGAGATTGCTTGCAGTATTTCCTACTACAACAGGGCTGCTAAGAGTGCCCTTCTCATGTCCCAGTGCACCTTTGTATGAATTCCTTCTAGATACAGGCACTTAAAAGTAGAATGACTGGGTTGTAGAATTTGTACATTTTCAATTACACTATTACTAGAGGCCTGGTGCACAGATTCATACACCTGTGTAGTCCTTAAGCCTGGCCTGCAAGGATCAGGCCAAAACCGGCTCTCTGACATTCCCCGAGGGGTCCCAGATTGTGAGAGGGAGGTTCTTGGGTGATGCACCCTGGAATCGGGCTCTCTCCTCTCTTGTTCCAGAGCGTCATCTGAGAACCACAGCTGCCAAGTCACTGTAGCTTGACAGCTCCTGCATTGAGTGCCTGCCCACTGGTGGTCAGTGTGTGTCATAGCCACTGGCCGGTTGGCTGGTCAATTAGGCTTTTATATATGTAGATTGCCAAATTACTTATCAAAGTGGTATATACTTTATGCTCCCACCAATGGAATGAATTCTCATTCTTTTATGTAAAACTAATGGCCCGTTGCATGAAGATTCACGCAATAGGCCTTCCTTCCCCTGGCTGCTGGCACCAGTTTTCCTCCGGCACCCGTGACCCAGGCCTTTGGTCCTGCCACAGCAGTGAGGCTTGGCTTATCCTCTCTGGCTGCTCCCAGCCCCCCTTTTTTTTCCCCAGCTCCTTGAGCAGAGCCCAGGCCCCTAGCCCTCCTTGAGTGGAGCCTAGGGCGGCTGGGAGGTTGGCTTCCTCCCTCACTGGGAGCAACCTAAGTCTCCTGCTTGCTCCAGCTCCGTGGCTACTGCCATCTTCAGTCATCTTTAATCTTCACTCTGCGCTTGCATATGCAAATTAACTGCCATCTTTGTTGGGTTAGTTTGCATAGTCACTCTAATTGGCTGGTGGGTGTAGTAGAGTGGCGGCGTGATGGGGTGATGGTTAATTTGCATGTTTCTCTTTTATTAATGTAGATAGTTTAAGGCTTAAGAGCAACAGTAAACCTGAGTTTTTTATTTTTGTTGTTTTTAAGGTTATTTAGAAACTTTAGCTTATAGATTAAAAGATAAACAAATGATAAGTGTTTTGAAAGGTTTTGTGTACATGAATATCTCTGGGAATGGGTTGCTTTCTTAAAATGTAGATTCATTAATTCCACTTGAGATTGGTTTATTTTCTCTGGGGTAATGCTGCCTAATAAATTACCACAAATTTAGCAGCTTTAAACAACACAAATATATCAGTTTATGTGAGTCATAAATGCAAGTACAGGTTAGCTGGGTCCTCTGCTTAGGATCTCACTATGCTGAATCAATGCTGGGGTTCCTGGGGCTTATGGTTCTCTTCCATGTTCATTCAAGTTGTTGGCAGAATTTATTATCTGTGGTTACAGGACTGGGCTCCATTTTTTTTTTTTTTTTTTTTATGAGCAGGAGTTGTTCTCAGCTCCTAAAGGCTATCTTCATGTCGTAGCACATGGTCCTCTCACATGGCAGCTGACTTCTTCAAAACCAGCAGGAGAATCGCTCTCTTACAGTCTCTTACAGTCTCTTGCAGTTATCTTGCACAATATATCCTAATCACAGAGTGGCCATCCTGTCATTTTCACAGTTCCCTCTTTTGTGAGGGAATTATTCCTGGTGTGTACACCTGGGGGCAGGAGTGTCTTGGAGGCCATCAGAACAGAATTCTGTCTGCTACAGCTCAAAAATCTGCATTTTTTAGTCTCTAGCCCTGATATTTCTGATGACTCACAGACCCCACTTCATGAAGCACTGCTTTATACCATTTGTAGGGAGTATTTTCATTGAAGAGCATTGAGGTATGGTTTAAGAAATATTTTCCCAGCCCTAGCCATTTTGGCTCATTGGATAGAGTGTCAACCTGCAGACTGAAGGGTCCCGGGTTTGATTTTGGTCCAGGGCATGTACCTTGGTTGCAGGCTTCTCCCTTCCCAGGCCCTGGTTGGGGTACATTCAGGAGGCAACCAATTGTTATGTTTAGTTCACATAGATTTTTCAATATTTTTCTGTGTCTTTCCCTCTCTCTTCCACTCTCTCTAAAAATCAGTGGAAAAAATGTCCTCAGGTGAGGATTAAAAAATAATAGCCCTAGACAGTTTGGATCAGTAGATAGAGCGTCAGCCTGCTGACTGAAAGGTCCCAGGTTCGATTCCGGTCAAGGGCACATGCTTGGGTTGAGGGCTCAATCCCCAGTGATGAGTGTGCACGAGGCAGCCAATTAATGATTCTCTCTAATCATTGATGTTTCTATCTCTCTCTCCTCTCCCCTTCTCTCTGAAATCAATAAAAATATATTTAAAATAATAAATAAATAAATAAATAAATAAATAAATAAATACTTTCCTAATCAGAGATGGGCTTGTTTTGAATAATGTCCTACTTTTGATTAACTTACTAAGATTCACTTTCACATAAAGACATTTTATATAGTAAAACCTTATTAATTAATTTGGGTACTTTAAAGATGGTATAAAGCAGAGTTTCTGAAAGTGTGCATCTGAGAGTTAGAGGTGAGAGCATCCCAATCTTGAATTTACGAAAAAAATCTGAAATACTTTTTATAATGGAGGGCAGCAGCATAATTCTCGAATAACATACGCATGTACACACACATGCATACATATATAAAATTAGTTTCATTGACCTCTTGGTGCCTACAAAAATCCAGTCCTGAGGACTGGCATTCCTATTGCTTGCTGAGAGCCAGGTTATTCACAGATTCTAGAATATCTAGTGTATGAATTGTGGCGAGAATTACTACACTGAAAAAATTGACATTGTTCCAATTATACATGAAGTTTGGGTATGTTATGTTTATAGAATGACTGAATTTAAAGTTATGATGGTTTTATTTACCATTTAAATGTCTTTCTTTTTAAGGATATAATTGACACTGGCAAAACAATGCAAACCTTGCTTTCCTTGGTCAAGCAATATAATCCGAAGATGGTCAAGGTCGCAAGGTATATATAACATTTTGTCATAGGATATTTTCTTCATTTGAAAGAGGATTAAAGAATTGCTCCTGTGTTAGGGTAAATGTTCTCAATGGCTGTTCTATCTTCAAGAAGTAATGTAATCTCAAATTAAGTGTCTGTTGTAAATAATTGTGCATTTCTCTTATGACTAATTGAAATGAAATTCTTTTCATTTGCTTATTGACTCTTTGAGTATCTTCTCTGGAGTGGTTATCCATTTAAAACATGGAAATTACTCAAAAAGTGAGCTACAAGCCTTACAGATGGACCTTTATTAAACATTCAGATCTATAGGCATATGAAGTGCCAGGTTCCACTGAACTCTTAGTATAACTGGCACTGAGTTTGCTGATATCATTTCTGGAGTGTTCCCGCATGAATGCAGTTAGAGGGATGGGTTTTGCTATGAATGACTGTGTTTTTTTTATTTCTATATGGAAATTGAGTCCAGATATATCCTCTATTTATTGACTGGAAGAGGATCATGAAGGACTTGAATAGATGATCCCTTGGAGGCTAAGGCTTAGGCTAGTGATTCTCATTCAGTTGCACATTGAAATTACCTGAGAGTTAAATAACAAAACAAACAACAACAACAAAAATCCCACAACCTATGTCTGTGTCCCATCCCCAATGATTCTGATGTCATTGGTCAGGGGTGTGGCCTGAGTAGTTGAGGGTTTGTTTTTTGTTTTTTTGTGTGTGTTTTTCTTTAATTCTCAGGTACAGCTAAGGTTGAGAATCACTTTAGGTTCTCTCCAGCTCTTTAAATATATTTATCTAGGAAGGTATGAAGTCATGTTTTATTGGGACTTCCTTTAACACTCAACAAGGCTTTCAAAGTACCACTTTTTTTAATGGCTAAAAATTTTAGCACGCAGCACTTGAGTTACAAAATTAGCTTTTGTTAGAGTTGACTCATCCTACCTGCAGTTTTTGCTCTCAAAGATAAATACTACCTCCTTTTGCATGCTAGTTACTTTTTAACCTAAAGTTCCTCTTTGTAAGCAAACTATTAAAAGTCTTGAAAGTTGATGCTTACCACTCCTACATTCTTTATGGCTTAGGGATTGTGTTTCTAGGGATTCTGGACTGAGAGCACTTATCTTTTCTTTGCTCATTGGCACTCCCCACCCATTTATCTTCCTGATTAGCTGTCCTCCATGGGTGTGTGGGTAGTTGGGGTGCAGCTCCCAGAACAGTCCATCATGTTCCAGGTGGAGATCAATCAAAGGCCTCATCTGTAGTGTGAACTCATCGTTGCCTCTGCCCTGTGATTTATTTAGCTCTCTGTTTCATAGACTTTCTTTGGGTATGTTAAAATTGACCATGGTATGCTAATTTCAGATGTTTCAGAGCATTAATGTTCTCTTTTATAATGCTCTGTAGTGTCTATATATGTCATATATCACATTTTTAAATTAACAGCTTGCTGGTAAAAAGGACCCCTCGAAGTGTTGGATATAGACCAGACTGTAAGTGAATTACTTATTGTCAATCATTTAGCCATCTTTAACCCAAACTAATTTTATAAATGAAACTAGAAGCCCAGTGCACAAAATTTGTGCGCTTGCGGTGGGGGGGAGTCCCTCAGCCCGGCCTGTGCTCCTGGGAGATGTCCCTGCAGGGAGCAGGCCTAAGTTGTCAGTCAGACATCCTTAGCCCTGCCGCGGAGGTGGGAGAGGCTCCTGCAACTGCCACTGAACTCACCAGCCATGAGCCTGGCTTCTGGCTGAGCAGTGCTCCCCCTGTGGGAGCACACTGATCACCAGGGGGCAGCTCCTGCGTTGAGCATCTGCCCCCTGGTGGTCAGTATGTTTCATAGTGATCAGTCATTCTGCCCTTCAGTCGATTTGCATATTAGCCTTTTATTATGTAGGATAGAATGGTTTAGAGTTACATTAGAGAATATTTGTAGAGAAGGCACATTTGATTTGAAAGTGATGTTTTCTGGCCCTTGCCAGGTAGCTCAATTGGTTGATGCATTATCCCGATGCTCCAAGGTTGTGGGTTTAATCCATAGTTAGGGCACATACAGTAGTTAACCAATAAATGCATAAATAAATGGAACAATGGAACAGTGGCTGGATGTTTCTCTGTTTTCTCTCCCTCTCTCCTCTCCCTTTCCTCCTCCCTCTCCCCTTCCTCCTCCTCCCCCCTCTCTCTCAAATAAGTAAAATTTAAAAATATGTATATTTTTTAAAAAGTGATGTTTTCTGTATCTAAATGATGAATTATGATTCCTTTTAGTTGTTGGATTTGAAATTCCAGACAAGTTTGTTGTAGGATATGCCCTTGACTATAATGAATACTTCAGGGATTTGAACGTAAGTAAAACTTCTTTTTCTCACTATCATTTTTCAGAACCCATATAAAAATTTACGAAAGAGAATTGTTTTCTCTTTCCAGCACCTCATAATTTGAACAGACTGATGGTTCCCATTAGTCACATAAAGCTGAAGTCAAGTAAAGACGTCCTTAGAGCTGGAACTTGGCCAGGCTAGGGTGACACTTCTTTCTGGCTGAAATAGTTGAGCAGCTTTAATAAACACTAACTGTCCCATTATTATTTCAGATGATAGATGTGCTCATAAGTAAGAAGTAAATGAACTAGTTTAAGTCTTTTAATTCACTCTCCTTCAAATACCCGCCTCCTACTCTGAAGGCAGGAGTCCTGAGAATGAATTTATGAGCATAAGTGAGGAAGGTTAGTAAGACTACACAAACATCTGTTTGTTTAGTAAAAATGCCTGCAGCGTAATTCTATTCTTTAAAGGTATGCAAATTGCTGTTCTTGCTTTTCACTTCAGAACACACTTTTCTAATGTGAATTTCTGGATTTTTATTTTTTAGCATGTTTGTGTTATTAGTGAAACTGGAAAAGCAAAATACAAAGCCTAAGATGAGAGTTCAAGTTGAGTTTGGAAACATCTGGAGTCCTATTTAAACCACCAGTAAAGTTATCAAATGTTCTAGTTCTGTGGCCAGCTGCTTAGTAGAGCTTATTGCATGTATCTTCTAAGAATTTTATCTGTTTTGTAATTTAGAAATGTCAGTTGCTGCATTCCTGAACTCTTTATTTGCACTATGAGCCTAAAGACTATCAGTTTCCTTTGGGTGGATTGTTATTTGACTTGTGAATGAAAAATCTCTTAAACCACACCACTATTGAATGAAATATTGAAATTGTATCTCTAAGAAACATTTAAAGAGAAGATATATTAGTTTTTAATTGGTATTTTGATTTTTATATATTCAGGAAAGTACAGAAGTGATTGAATATTGTTAATTATACCACTGTGTGTTTAGAAAAGTAAAAAGCAGTCAGGTTTTATATCTAAGACAGCACCTAAGAGATATTGTTATATCAGATAAACCATATGTCCTGGAATTATTTAAGTAGTGTTTCAGTATTATTAATTGTATTTTCCCACTTGTTCACGTTATTTTCGGTGAATATTTGTCAACAGTTCCTTTTAAATATAAATCAATAAATTTCAGAAGGACATTACCACTTTTTGAATTCATCAGTGTAAAAATCCTTAAAATAAAAGCTGTCTCTTTAAAAGAAACTATGCATACCTATCATTTCTCTATAAATTAACCTAGTGTAAGTTTTCTTTTGGTTTCCTTTTCCTTGTCTATTAAGTTTTAGTAACTAGTTTAATTGTAATCTTTACTCAAGCATGGCAAATAATGATTAGTAGAATGGATAGGTGGAACTGGTGAAATGCTTACCTGCTTCAGAGACATTAACTTTCATACAAATGGTATACCTTACTACATTTTACTATGCTAAAATGTTATGACTTTCTCTTGGAATTCTGTTGGAAATTGTTTGGATTGCAATCTCATCTGCATCACAACAATTTGTTTTCAGACATGTACAATTGCCTTCTTTGTATAGACTAAAGAAAAACAACAATAATACCTTTTGTTTTCTGGGAGCAGGAAGAAAAGTTTTAAAACAAACAAACAAAAAAACACCTCTTAATTGCTTTTCTGTTCCAGGTAAGGTATGAACTAGCAACTTGTAAGCCATCTAGCTATATTTATAGCTTAAAAAGTTTGCTGCAACTCCCAGAAGCAAAGTAGGGAACTTTAAATAATAATTTGTTATTGCCCTAGAACTATCTAGTTAACAAAACTTTTTCATTTTTGTTACCTCATTTGATCTTCATAACCCTATGAAGTTGAGGTCAGTGTTACCACATGTGAGTGTGGTATCCAATATAACTCCTGATTCTTCCCCTCACCCCTGTTCCAGTATGTCACCTTGCTGAGGTAATTAACAACTTATCTTCTTCCCATTGCTAATCTTCCTTACCCAATCTCTTTTCAGTTGTACTCACCCTCTTTATTAGGTTGAACATATGAAATTATCATTTTTGTAGGTATAAGTAATTGGGTATTGGCAATTTTGAGTGATGTGATCTAATAACATGCTGTATAATTTATATTTGTATTTATTGCTTACTGTCTCCCCCCTCCACATCTTAAAATATAAGCTCCATAAGGAAGGCAAGAATTTGTATGTCTTGTTCACTGATGTATGTTTACCTAGTCTCTCAAAGATAGTAGAAGCTCAAATTCTTGTTGAAATAATGAATAGCTAAGAGCTTGGTTTTAGACAGTCCTGAACGTGGTTTATATAGCTATGTGACATTGGATTACTTAACTTTGGAACTAGTCTACTCCACTGACTAATGGGATAATGCTGTCTCCTTCACAGACTTATTGTGAGAATTAATTAGATTGGTTAGCACAGGTAAAATAGGACAGTGGCCTGGTACATACCACGTGTTTCATAAACATTAGTTGCTACTTCAGAAATGAATGTTTTGAGATGTTAGGTGCACAGCTAGTAAGAGGCAGAGATTTAACCTAAAATCTGTGTGATTCCTGCTACAGTATCATGAAGAAGCTGAACTGTTTCTCCTTCTGACTCATGTAAGCTCTTTAGTTTCTGGTTGAGTAATGTTTTAGCCTGTTGGCAAACCCAACAAGACATCTAGCTAACAGCTAGGAAGGAACTGCTTAAAGCTTGTACTTTTCTAATAAGAATGTTCCTCAAACCTTCTTTAACCTGATTTCTGAGCATACAACTCTAATAATTTTGTTTAACCAATTTTGAACAGAATATAGTCCCTTTATAAGATGAGGGAAGGAAGATGCTGACAGGAACAGCAGTAATTTTCAGGAGAACTGTCTGTCAAAGGTAGAAAAAGATATTAAAATGAAAAAAGTTGTAGCCTCTTGGGGCCATTTTTTCATTTAGTATGGGAGCAAATGGTCATAAATGTCACACCTCAGTAACCCCTAAGGGCAATACTTTCATTATAAACCTGTATAATAAAGGATGCTCATAAGGAAAGGAAAATGAAATTTGCTTGATTATAAGAGATAGAGAAGCTTGGGATCTGCTTTAGGAATGTTACTATCCAAGAGAATGTTGGTGATTAAAGAAGAGGTGGTGACCTGGAAAATTCATATGTATTAAACCCATCATGTTTTCTTATACGGTGAATGCTTAGAATATTATATGTGTACTGTAACTATAAATATAGGTAGGTCCCCATTTTAATTCCACGTATAAAGGATTTATAGATAATCTGGCTACTGCTCTAATTAATTAGCTTGGAAAGCTACTCATTAATGTCCTTTCCTACATTTGAGATTCTAGAAACACACTGACCGTCCTCCATGAGCCAGGTACTGGGGAAGACAGGGAAAGGTGGTTTCATGAAGATTTCATTCTAGTTGGGCACCGGGATAGTAAATAAGATAATTTCAAATAGTGGCAGGCTGTGCAGAACATAAAACAGCAATGTAACGGGATGAGGGTAGGGATGAGGAGTAGGCATATGTTAGGTGGTTAGGGAAGGTCTTGCTTGAGCTTCAACTCAGTGGAAAAGAAAGCAGCCACATGAAGGGCTAGGTGTAGACAATTCCTTGTGGTAGTAATAGCAAATGGAAAAAATGCTGAGATGGTGACTGTTAACCTAAAAATAAAAAAGGAGTTCAAAGTGAGAAGAAATAAGCATTTATTTGACATTAAAGAATAGCTATTTGGGAAGCACTGATTTAGGCAGAAACCCAAATAATGTTCCAGTTAGGATACAAAAACAATGGATGTTTATGAGAAAGGGAAGAGGAACAGTTATATCAAGAGACAACATAAACACAGTGATGTTAATTCTAAACAAATTTGTTCATGAGGGTGGGTATCCCTCAGCCGGCCTGCACCCTCTCCAATCCAGGACCCCTGCAGTACCAGGCCTAAACCAGCAGTCAGACATCCCTCTTGCAATCTGGACCGCTGGCTCCTAACTGCTCACCTGCCTGATTGCCCCTAACTGCCGCTGCCTGCCTACCTGATCGCCCCTTACTGCCCTCTCCTGCTGGTCTGGTCACTCCTAACCACCTCTGCCTAAGCCCCCACCACTGTGGCTTTGTCCAGAAGGATGTCCAGAAGATGTCTGGTATAATTAGCATATTACCCTTTTATTAGTATAGATTAGTATAGATGTTTAAAATTTTGAGTCTGGTAGCCACTGGCCTGATAATCATATCTGCTTTCTGCTTATCTTTGCAAACAGTTCTTTGGGATAAAAGGTTGCTTTATGCCCAGTCCAAAGGTTATTTTGCCCTGTTTTAACATTCCAAAGATTTGAGGATAAGACATGCAAGGGCAATTCCTCTGGGATGGCAGCCCCGGCTCCATTTTAAGGTGGCTCCTTTTATTACTTTTTGACATGACAAATCATTTGAGATGTTGGAAGGAGAGAAGGAAGGCCAGTTTGTCTGCAGTTAAGGAGTGTGGTAGGACTTGAGATTGGAGAGGAAGGCCAGGGCCAGACCATGGACAAACTGGTAGGCTGTAACAAGGAGTATGGATTTTTTTGCATTCCATGATGGGAAGGCACTGAGACTTTTAATGTAGGGAGTGAGGAGATTGGACATGTTCAGGGTGGTATGACCATAGACTCATTCTAAGTGAAATAAGTCAGATGGTAAAAGTCAAGTACCATATGATTTCACTTATATGTGGTATATAAAACTGAAAGCAACAATGAACAAACACAAATAAAAACTCATAGATAGACAATAGTATGGTAATTACCAGAGGGAAAGGTGGGGTAATAAAGGGGGCCCAAATATATGGTGAATTAAAAGAGACTTCACTTTGGGTGGAGGACACACAATGCAATGTACAGATGATATAGTACTAGAGATCCAGTGCATGAAATTCGTGCATGTGGCGGGGGGGGGGGCATTCCTCAGCCCAGCCTGTACCCTCTCACAGTCCAGGAGCCCTCGGGGGATGACTGACTGATGCACAGGTGGGAGAGGCTCCCACCATTGCTACTGCACTCCCCAGCTGTGAGCCTGGCTTCTAAAGGCTGAGCATGGGAGCGCACTGGCCACTGGTGAGCAGCTCCTACATTGAGCATTTGCCTCCTGGTGATCAGTGCATGTCATAGCGATTGGTCATTCATTCCTCCCTTTGGTCAATTTGCATATTAGCCTTTTATTATATAGGATGGTATACTTGAAACCTATATAATTTTACTAACCAATGTCACCCCAATAAATTCAATAAAAAATTAAAAATAAACAATTTAAGAAAATAAATTCAGTAAAATTGAAATAAAAAATAAAGTAAGGAGTGAAAAGATTTTCTTTGCATTTTTAAAGACATAAGCACCTCTAAGCCATTCTGCAAGTAGGTACAGAGATTCAGGAATAAAATTGACAATGCTAATAGTAACCACTATTTAAAATACTTTTAATGTGTATCAGATGCTGTGCTAAGTGCTTTATATACTAGTACATTATTTTTATTTATTCAGCATATTTCACAGAAGAGACCATTTTAGAGGTTCAATGGTCAAATTAGTGGAGGGAAGGCTACCATGATAAATGGGCCAGCATTTCTTTGGATATTTGTGGTAGCCTCTCACCAGATCTCTAGTTCTGCTCCCCTTCCCCTGACACAGTCTTAACACAGCAGCCAAAGTGATCCTAACTAAAACATTAGTCAGAATGAGTCACTCTTTGGCCCAAATCCTTCCTGTGGCTCCCATATTTGGAATGAAAACCAAAGTCCTTACAATGGCAAATAATGTACGCTTTTCCACCTCAATGCCTCAAGCACCTTGGCTGCCATTGTACCGAAAGCATGCTGAACAAGCTCCAGAGTTACTCCCCTTCTGTGTTCCATCACCTTAGCAAGAGCACTGGGACTGCTTCTGGGGCCTCCCAGCTGCTCTCCCTGCTTCCCCTCTTGTCTCCACACTGCAGTTAAGGATTTTGTTTTAAATTTTGTATTGTTGACACTATAATCTTTTTCTTTTCTCTTTTTGGATGATTATCTTTGAAAAATGTATTTCAGATTATATCACTTGCCTGCTTAACACTTGAAAACTCAATCTGTCCTTTGGCCCATTTGTAAACTAGCCACTGCTCACCTGTCTAACTTCATTTTTCCTTCTCCACCTTGCTCACTTCAAGCACACTGCTGTTCTTTCAGTGCCTCCAACCTGCCAATGATCTCACCTTTGCCTTAGGGTCTCTGTAATTGCTGTTCTTTCTGCCTATCACTCCACTCCCCCACCCCCAGATCCCCCGGCTGGCTCACATATTACCCTGGTGAACCTTTGCCTGATCTCTCTTAACTGCCTCAAAGTCACTCCCCATTACATTACCTCTATTTTAGTTTCCTCACGGTTTTTAGCACTGTCAAGTGATCAAGCAGTCCCTAAATGACAACTACTACAGCTGCTAGGTTGGATTTGTCATAGATTCTGCTGGGAAGGAAACAGCCCAAGTGAATACAGATAGTTTATTACTTAGTATAAGCAAGATCCTGATGTCAGCTTCCCTCATCCCCAGTCCCACAGGATGACCCCAAACCAGAAACGACAGATGACACAAGTGGTAGGTTGTCCTGTTGGGAAAGAGCTGGCTCCATACTCCAGTTAAATGATTTTATATTTGAAGTGCGGAGGCAAGGTTGAAAAGTCCCGTGCCTTATCGGCACCAGGGAGGCAGTTAAGAAACTGCTCCATGGTAGCTCCTACAAGAATGGGAGGTGGATAACAAATGGAAGTTCCTTACAAGGCTGCTTATCTTTCCATGTTCCTGGGAGGGTCACAGGGTGTTCCTCTGAAACTTGGGTCAGACTGCAGTTGACCTTGTCTGCATAGCCTATGTGAAGATGTCCAGGGCAGAGCTGTTCCTTACAAGCACCTGCCAAATTGGTCTTTTCTTTTATTTCTCTCCTTATTGTCTTTTCCTTTATTTCTCTGCTAGTAGACCATCAGCTCCATGAGTGCAGGACCTTGCCAGTTTTGTTTACTGGTATATTTCCAGCACCTGCAAGAGTGTCTGGCAAATTATAGTGCTCAATAACCATTTGTTGGATAGATGATAAAAAGTTAAAAAGCAAATAAAGTATTTTAAAATTATATCTGAATTACTTAAAATTAGAAGCAAAACTTCTGTTTTTCAGGTTGAGCAAAGAAACCCCTATTAATAATAGCTAATATTTATTGGCTTATTACCATATACAATGTAACTACTAAGCACATTCCAGTTTTTATGATAACCCCAGTGAGGTGGTTTTTTGTAATCATCCCAATTTTACACATGAGAGAAATCAGGGCAAGAGAGACTGCATAATTTGCCCAGAATCACTGGCAGGTGAGGAATTTGAACCCAGGAAATCTTATTCCAGAACCTGCCCTCTTATTTCATTGCCACTTAGCCTTTAGTTCCCAGCTTTTGTGTGGAAATTAATACACACTGATAGCATAGAGGAAAATATTAAGCTCTTCAAAGGTAATAATTCCAAATGACTTGTACATTAAATAGCTTTTGAGGTCACAGATAATCGGTAAGAATGTAAACTGTCTTGCTCTGGCATTAGAAAGCATTTTCAAAGATAATTACGAAGTTCCTCCAATGTGATCTTCAAATATTTCTGCTGGCTTATTTTTATGATCCTGTGGGCAGTTTCAGACAAAATATCTCTGGCATGAAGGATTGTATGTGCTCTTTGCCATTTTAAAATGTGAATTTTATAGATACTTCAAACCACTTGAAAGAGTAATGATTTTTTAATGGTTTTTCATAATTATTTGTAACTTCAAGCACTAACTGATAAAAACTGCCAAATTAAATTTCAAGTTTTCTCTTTACACAATATTGGTGTACTTCATATTGAGCTTCCTCATTATGATTTATGACTGAAGTGACTTTCAAACTTGGTAGTTTTTCATTAGAACTTCTTTTCTAACATTTTTTCTATTTTTCATTATGACATTATTTGAGGGCTCTGAACATAGATCAGAGGCTCAGTTATATTGTGCATGGCTTTCTCTGGAAACTTTCCCCACATCTTCCCATAACTCCTGTGTCCTCTTGTCATGCCTCCACCTGTTTTCAAGCGCTTTCCTATTTCCTGGTTCACTTGTATTTGCCCTGCTCTGGTCTGTAAACAGCCATGACTCCAAGGAGCCCGGGTTCCTTTACTTAAGAATGGTATTAGAAACCACGATCTAGAAGCTATGTGTGCTTATTATTACGGTATTTGCTTCTATGTCCTTCCAGTGGATAGAGCTAGGATATATAATCAACCCATGTACTACACGCACACCTATATCTTTCTGTATCTGTCTATCTGTATACTTACGAAAATGAACATACTTATTTTCCACTTTATACCACAAGATTCTTACTAGCCTTCCCCCTTTTTTTATTTTTAAGCTTTTTGTTTGACAGCAAGAATGTGGTTCTATTTACTTATTTTTTTTACCTTAGTATCATAAAGTAGTTACATATGCCTATAACAGATTTACTAACTAGAGTCTAGTATATGCCGAGAGATCTTTTTGTCATAAATCTTATTAGTTATTTTCGTACCCATCCCTTTCAGTGTTGTTGTGTTATTCATCTATAAAGCAGTTTGAATTATTTGTTAGTTTGTATTCCATTTAGACTCCTGGCTTCCATTTCCTGGTTGCAATTAATTAGTTATGGTGAAACATACTAAGAGAGCTATATAAAAAAGTCTGCTCGTAAGATATTTTGTTCCCTCTAAACTGTTCCCACTACCCCTACTTTATACTCCTTTTCCCACCTCGCTTATGAATCTCATCTTCCTTTTTAGTTAGTTAGTTCTGACAGTAATTTTATTTATTTTTCCATTTTTAAATATATTTTCATTGTTGACTAGAGGCCTGGTGCACAAAAATTGTGCATTTGTGGGGGGAGTTCCTGAGCCTGGCCTGCGCCTTCTTGCAGTCTGGGAGCCCTCAGGGGATATCCGACTGACAGATATCCTTAGTGCTGCTGCAGAGGTAGGAGAGGCTCCTGCCACTGCCACTGCACTTGCCAGCTGTTAGCCCAGCTTCTGGCACACTGACCACAAGAGGGCAGCTCCTGCATTGAGTGTCTGCCCCCTGGAGGTCGGTGTGCATCATAGCTACTGGTCGTTTTGCTATTCAGTTGATTTACATATTAGCCTTTTATTACATGGGATGATATTACAGATATCTCCCATGTTCTCCCTTCTCCCCCTATTCCTCATCTTCCTTGTTTCTTTTTAAATATATTTTTATTGATTTCAGAGAGGGAGAGGGATAGAGCAATAGAAACATCAATGATAAGAGAATCATTGATTGGCTGCCTCCTGCACGTCCCATACTGGGGATCTAGCCCACAATCCAGGCATGTGCCTTGACTGGGAATCGAACCCAGGACCTTTCAGTCCCCAGGCCAACGCTCTATCCACTGAGCCAAACCAGCTACGGCTTCCTTGTTTTTAATGGCAGCTACTATAGAGTGCATACTATAGATAGGCACTTTGCACACATTGCTTTATTCCAAGTTCACAACAACCCCTTGAGGTAGGTACTATGACTACCTCCATTTCCTTAGGTGAGGGAGCTGAGCCCCAGAAAGTGTAGAGAACTGGTCTAAGGTGACATATCTGGAACATAACCACTACTCAAATCGGGATTTGATGACAGAGTCAATGTTCAAACCACCCCTTCCTTGAAATTTGTTTGATTCCTCCTCAGTCCGGCTGTTCCTGAAGCCTGGCCCTCCTGAGTGGCCTTTCCAAATACATTCTATTGGCTGTTGGGACCTTATTCTAGTTATTCAGATGCCATTAAACAAGGTCAGCAAGGGGCCACCTGGCCTTTGATTGGAACCCAGGGAAAGATGTCACACCTTCAGTTGATTTTGCCCTTCCCCGTATAAAAATATGTTTACATGTGATACTTGTAAATTTGGAGACATAAATTTTTTTAGAATATATTTTTATTAATTTTTACAGAGAGGATGGGAGAGAGATAGAGAGCTAGAAACATTGATGAGAGAGAAACATCGATCAGCTGCCTCCTGCACGACCCCTACTAGGGATCAAGCCTGCAACCAAGGTATATACCCTTTACTGGAATCAAACCCAGGACCCTTCATTCTGGACGCTGACGCTCTACCCACTGAGCCAAACCAATTAGGGTGAGACATAAATTCTTTAGAAGGTCAGAGAGCCATTAAGAAAACAATTGTCTGGGATCACATAGATTAAAAGGAGCAACCACATTCATCATTGTTGCTGTTCAATTCAGGAAATAGTTAATTACAGGACCTCCCTGGGACTCAGACTCTGTGCTAGGTGCTTGGGGGATAAGATGAATGAAAATTGTCCTTGCTCTCCAGGCCTTAAGGTCTAGTAAGGGAGAGTGGTCTAGTATACAAATGTTTCTAATGCAAGGCAAGACTTCCTTCAGTGCTGGAAGAGGAAGGCACAACTAATGCAATGGGAATTCAGAGAAGAAACTCAGAAAAGGGAGGAAAAGGTGGGGTACATTCTAGGAGAAGCTTCACAGAGAATCAGCATTTAAAATGGGACTTTGGCCCTATCTGGCTTGGCTCAGTGGATAGAGCGTCAGCCTGCGGACTGAAGGGTCCCAGGTTCGATTCCGGCCAAGGGCACATGCCTGGGTTGCGGTCTCAATCCCCAGTAGGGGGTGTGCAGGAGGCAGCCAATCAATGATTCTCTCTCATCATTGATGTTTCTATCTCTCTCTCCTTCTTTCTTCCTCTCTGATATCAATCAATCAATAAATATATAAAAAATAAAATGGGAGTTTGGATAATAGAAAGGTTTGAACAGATAGATATAGAGGAAGGAAGGCTAGGGAGAAAGTTTTGGTCAAAAGGTCAGCTTAAGCAAAGGCAAAGAAAAAATTGCAGGTAGTGTGGGAAATAGTAGTCTATTTTGGGTGTGGCAGAGAGGATGTACCATAGAGTCCATTTCCCTTGGGACACATTGAACAAAATATGGATTCAATGAAAAAGAAGCAGGAATTGGTGTTGAGGAAGCACCAACAATAACCTTTGTGTCTCAAGTGCCAAGAAAGTAAAGTATTGTGCTCTTAAGTGAAAAATGAGGAACATGGGAAAAATTTTAGGTTTAATAAACCAAAAATATTCCTGTTTCATTGAATCGAAGATGCTATCTATTGTTTGTCTATAAGACAAACAACCTGTTTCTTCAACAAATAAATTACAAGGAAAAAAGAAATGAAGGAGGAACCTATAGATTAAAAGAGACTTAAAGGAATATCAACCAGTAGTGATGTATGAACCTCATTTGTATCCCAATTCAAGTAAATAAACTTGAAAACATACATATTTTGGGCACCTATGAGACAACCGGAAATTTGAACACTGGCTTGAATATATATTGATATCAAGGAATTATTGTGGTTTTTAAAATGTGGTATAATATTTTGTGGTCATGTTTTTTAAAGTCCTATCTTTCAGTAATACATACTAAATTATTTACATATAAAAATGGCTGATTTCTGGGATTTGTTTTAAAATAATACAGGAATGGGTGGAATTAGGTAGGGATAAGCTATAAAATTAGCTGTGTGAGCTGGTAATTATTGACACCGAGTAGTATATTCTGCCTTTTTACTGGTACATGTTTAAGGTGACCAGATTTAAAGCAGTACAACCATTGACCTGGGGGGTTCTTTTTCTTTCTTTTTTTTCTTTCTTTTTTTATTATTACTTAAAATATTACAAAGAGTAATCGGGACTTTTTAAAAATGCCGCGGGACGCGGAACAAACTGTTAAAAATCGGGACTGTCCTCTGGTCACCTTATACATGTTTTAAATTTCCCTTAATAAAAAGTTTTTTTAAAAGAAAGGTTGAAAAACAAGACCAGGATAAGTCTAATTGAGAAGGTGACATTTGCTATGGAATGCTCAGCATGTATAGGGCCCCCCCCCACCTGTCATTAAAAATACTAAAAATCATATTGTCAAGGGGTTCTGGTGGCCAAAAATTGCATTAAAAGTGGCCAAAATTCTTTTCTAATCCTCCCAGTAAAAGGTAGAGCAAATTCCCTTCCACCTGAATCCAGTCTGGCCTTAGGGACTTGCTTGACCAATAGGCTGCAGCAGAAGGGACATTCCAAGACTCCCGAGGTTAGTTCATAAGTCTTAAGCTTTGTTGGCTCTCTTGGAACACTCTGGAAGTCCTAAGCTACCATATGAGAAGTTTGACCACCCAGAGTCCGTCATTCTGGTGGCTCTGCTCCAATAAACAGTCCCAGTTAACTCAGTCTTCTACCCTTCCCCACCAAGGCTCCCAACTTGAATGTAGCCCACGTGGACCATCCAGACCAGTCCATCTGCTAAATGAAATAGAAGAATCACCCAAATGAACCATGCCTGAATCCCTGACCCACAAAATCGTGAGCTATAATTAATGGTTGATGCTTTAAGACACTAAGTTTTGAGGTAGATTTTCAGGCAGCAATAGGAGGCCAGAACAAAGGTCTATATACACATGTGAGAATTTATTTTTTTTTAAGCAAGGGAATAATAAACACAAGAGTCAGCATAGTTTTTTGGGGGAGAGAAGTGTAGGTAGGAAGAGGCAGGAGGGTAAGGCAGGGAGTAACACAGGTAGAATCAAAGGTATCCATAAGGGCCTAGTTTTGAGTTTGGGTGTTGTGGTGGTTTCTCAGGTGTGCATTTTTATTTTATATCCACATTAAATATATATTATTATAGGTGTTGAATATTACATAATGACAATAACTTTTATAAAAGATCTCAAGCAAGCATGGATAAAATGTTAAAATTCATTAAAGCTGTGTGGTGTTTACATGGGTGTCTGCATTATTCTATACTTTATGTTTGAAATATAAAATATTTTAAAATTAACAAATAGGACTTCTGTGAGGACAAAAAGGAACCATAATATGTGTATACCTTTCTACATATAGACAAATGCATGAAAATAGGAGTCTCTAAAATTTTAATGATTATTATCTCAGAGAGGTTCTTGTACTAATAAAATTTACTATTTTAACAATTTTAAGTGTATAATTCAGTTACATTAAGTGCACTCACACTGTTGTACAACCATCAGCATGATCCATCTCCAGAACTTTTCCATCTTCCAAAACTGAAACTCAGTATACATTAAAAATAATTTCCCAATATAACCCTTAATTAAGTTTAAATGAAGTCATAAAGATGGGGCCCTAGTTCTATAGGACTGGTGTCTTTATAAGAAGAGGATGACACACCAACGATGTGTAAAAAGGCCTAATGAGGTCATAGCAAGAAGGCGGCCAGGAGAGGTCTCAAGAAGAAACCAACACCTTGATCTTGGACTTTGACTTCCAGAGCTATGAGAAAATTTTCTGTTTTTTTTTAAGCCACCCAGTCTGTAATGTTTTGTTATGGCACCTCAAACAAATTATTACATTTGAGTTATTGTAAATAACTTGACTATTGTGAATAATGCTGCTATGAACATAGGTACATAAATATCTATTTGTATATATATATATACACACACATATATATGTGTGTATATATATACATATACATATATATACATATTTATAAGTGGAAATATTGGGTCATATGATAATGCTATTTATGAGCTACTGCCATACTGTTTTCCACACTGACTGCAGTATTTTACATTCCTACTAGCGGTGCACAAGTGTTCCAATATTTCCACATCCTCACCAACACTTGGTATTGTCTGTTTTCTTGATAATGGCCATCCTTATGGGTATGAAGTGGTATCTCATTATGGCTTTAATTCATATTTCCTTAATAATTAGTGATGTTGACCATCTTTTCATGCACTTAATGGCTGTTTCTATGTCTTTTATGGAGAAATGTCTATTCAAGTCCATAGTCTATATTTAAATGAAGTTGTTCTATCCATCCCCACTGAGAATTCCAACTTCCTAGTTGATTCCCTCTAATGTAGAGTCAAACCTTGGTTCTTGAATGTCTCCCATCTCAAACAGTTCAGTTTTTGACCAAGTTGTTCATGCAAAAAAAGTCTCATGCTGCCCTGGCCAGTTGGCTCAGTGGATAGAGCATCGACCTGTGGACTGAAGAGTCCTGGGTTCAATTCTGGCCAAGAGCATGTGCCTGGGTTGTGGACTTGATCCCCAGTCTGGGGCATGTGGGAGGCAGCTGATCAATGATTCTCATCATTGATGTTTCTCTCCCTCTTCCTTCCTCTCTAAAATCAATAAAGAAATATATTTTTTAAAATATCTCATGCTCTAGCTGGTGTTACATAGTGGTTAGAACATTGACCCACAGACTGAAGGATCTCAGGTTTGATTCCCGGTTAAGGGCATGTACCTGGGTTGCGGGTTCAATCCCCAGCCCCAGTCAGGGTGCATGTGATAGGCAACAAGTTGATGTGTCTTTCTCACATTGATGTTTCTCCCTCTTCCTCTTCCTCCTTTCCTTCCACTCTCTGAAAAAGCAATGAAAAAATATCCTCAGGTTAGGCTGTGGAACAAAACGTTGGTTTTAAACCAGACAACGCTTTCATGCTGATTCCTCAGCAAGACAAAAAGCATCTGTCAGGCAACAAACAAAGGATAGAATTCTTTCATTGCTGGCAAAATTGATGATTAGCACAATTTTAAAACCTAGAGAGGCCATTGAGAGTGCTAATATTGATAAGAGTGTGAAAGTGCTCATAAAACAACAATCACAGGCAATTGAATAGGTAGAAAAATTGTTGATTTGGATAAACAAACAGCAGTTAGCTGGTGACAGCATTCTGGAGTCAGTGATATATGAAAAAGAGAAGATACTGCATGCTGATCTCCTGAAAGATACCCCTGGAATGAGTGCTGAAAGTGATTCAGTGAAGGCTAGTAGGGGGTGGTTTGATAAATTTAAGAAAAGAAGTATATTTAGATTAAACATGTGCTGTATATAAGAAAAGTTAAAAAGGGAAATCATTTGGGGACCTGGAATGGATTAATTCAATTTACATTATTTCTTTTTTTTTTAATTAATATGAAACTCTTATTTTTATTTACATTTAAAAAATACATCTTTATTGTTCAGATTATTACAATTGTTCCTCTTCCCCCCCCCCCCCCCCCCCGGTAGCTCCCTGCACCCAGTTCCCACCCCTCCCCATGCCCTTACCACCCCCATTGTTC
Organism: Murina feae; assembly: GCA_004026665.1. Taxonomy (NCBI): domain Eukaryota; kingdom Metazoa; phylum Chordata; class Mammalia; order Chiroptera; family Vespertilionidae; genus Murina; species Murina feae. The sequence goes on along the minus strand of PVJC01008974.1, from coordinate 691 downwards.
TCATCCATAGGTATTTTTGTCCAATCTCTTCCCACACTCCACACATCCCCCTCCCCCTGAGAATTGTCAGTCCACTCCCTTTCTATTATATTCACCAGTTTATTCTGGTCACCAGGTTTTTTTTTCACTTGCTTTTTAGATTCACTTGTTGATAGATATGTATTTGTTGTCACTTTGTTGTTCATAATTTTTATCTTTACCTTTTTCTTCCTCTTCCTCTTCTTAAAGAATACCCTTCAGCATTTCATATAATCCTGGTTTGGTGGTGATGAACTCCTTTAGCTTTTTCTTCTCTGTAAAGCTCTTTATCTGACCTTCAATTCTAAATGATAGCTTTGCTGGGCAGAGTAATCTTGGCTGTAGGCTCTTGCTATTCATCACTTTGAATATTTCTTGCCACTTCCTTCTGGCCTGCATAGTTTCTGTTGAAAAATCAGCTGATAGTTGTATGGTACTCCTTTGTAGGTAACTATAACTGTTTTTCTCTTGCTTTTAAGATTCTCTCTTTGCCTTTTGCCCTTAGCATTTTAATTATGGTGTGTCTTGGTGTGGTCCTCTTTGGATTCCTCTTGTTTGGGGTTCCTATGCTTCCTGGACTTATAAGTCTATTACTTTCACCAGATAGGGGAAGTTTTTTGTCATTATTTCTTCAAATAGATTTTCTTTTTTTTTTTTTTTTTTAATTTATTTT
>PVJC01008973.1:0-46872 GCA_004026665.1 Murina feae | reverse complement strand
GTTTGTGTGACAGGACACTAAGTTCTTTTTCATCTTTTTTGTTTGTTTGTTTTTGTTCTTATCTGGACATTAATATTTTAATTATGTTTTTGTTGTTTTTTTAGAGAGGGAGGTAGGGTGAAGGAGAGAAAGAGAGAGAAACAATGATGAGAAACACCAATCAGCTGTCTCCTGCTTGCCTCTTACTGAGGATCAAGCCCACAACCTGGGCACATGCCCCGACCAGGAAGCCAACGGGCGACCTCTCGGTTCATGGGACAACACTCAACCAGCTAAGCCACCTGGCCAGAGCCGAATATTAATATTAATAAAAGATCTTACAATAGACAAAGCACTTTCAAGTGATGTAACAGATATAATTATCAGTTGTTCCTAAAGCAAAAACAAAAGTCCTCTGGGTAGGTAATGCTAGTTTTGGGTGTCCATTCTACAGGTAAGGAAACTGAGATTCGGAATTGGTTTTGGAGCACCAAACTGCTCCTGTGCTCTTTCTAATGCCCCCTGGTCCTGCTATTTCAGTGTCCTGGGGCCTAGGATCCCCCAGGTGCCCAGACCTTACCACTTGGAAGTCACGTCCTGAGGCCACTTCTCTGGCATTTGCCTGGGCAAAGAGGACTGCGTCGTGTATGCTGGGAAAGACGTGGTTGCGCTCTAGACACCCATCTTCAAAGACGCCTCCATGGCTTATGTCAATGTACACCTGAGCTGGAAGGAGGAAAAGACCCCCTTCAGAATGACAACGGTCATTATAGATTGGAGCTGGGGGTGAAGAGATTGGTGAAAGGATAGGAGAGAGGCCTGAAGGTCGCTCTCTTGGCCTCTGAGGGCTGTGGCAATGACCTTGCAATATCAGTTCAGGACAGCAGAGGGCAACGTGAGCTTGAGGATGCTGAACCTTCAACCCAGGGCAGAAGGAAGCAGTTTGATTCGGGGAGTCGGTACTTTGTGGCCATTGGAGAGGGAAGGGTGAAAATAGCTCGCGAGGAGGCTGCTGCCAGTTCTGTCTTCTGAGGGCCCTTCCTTCCTCCTGCTGACCCAGGACTTTCCCGCAACCTCCGTGTGTGCCGAAGCTCCTACTCCTACCAGATCGTGGAGCTGATTCCTGAGGAGCGTCAGCGAGGTGGCAGGAACCTCTGGCTCTAACTCTGGAGCACATGCCCAGCACATCATTGCCATTGCAGACTCTCTCTCCCAGTTCTGGCCAGTCCTGAAGGTAGACAGGCCCCTGGGAGGGCTGACCCTCGGTGGGAAGCAGGGTGTGCGAGTAAGTGTCCCTTCACATGTTCTCGTGTGTCTGTGTGCACTTGCTGTGTGTTTGTATCTGTGCGTTCCGAGTGTGTGCTAACGATGTGAAGGTCCGAGGCTGTGTGGACATGCCCTCCGGCTGTGTGTGTGTACCCTTGGGAGGTTGCATGCATAGAAAACTGCATATCTGCATTCCCCGAGTGGTCATGATACATGTTTGGTTTATCATTCATGGACTTTCAGGTTTAGAGAAGAACCCCACATTCATCTAGTCAACCTCCTTATTTTACACTAGAGGCCCGGTGTACCAATTCATGCGTGAGTGGGGTCCCTAGGCCTGGCCAGTGATCCGGTCGATCAGGGCTGCAGGAGGTTGACCTGCCAGGGGGAGGGGTCACGGGAGGTTGGCTGTGGGGGCACACTGACCACCAGGGGGCAGCTCCTGTGTTGAGCATCTGCCCCCGGTGGTCCATGTGCGTCACAGTGACCAGTCAACCAGTGATCGGGTTGTTCGGTTGCTTAGGCTTTTATATATATAGAAGCTGACAATTGATCCCTAGACAGATAAAGTGACTTGGCCAAGGATACATGGCAAATTAGTGGTGGGGAAATTAGAATCCTAGTTATCTTTTCTTAACTCCACGATCCTCCATTCTGCTACTGAGAACCTTGGGATGTTTACAGTCTGGCCACAGTCTCTTCTGTCTTGTGTCCGAAGCTCTCATGAGCAGGCAGTAGTTTGGGGGTCTACATGGGTGCTCTCACTGCCACCCCCTTCCTTGTTCAGCATCCCTCCAACCTGTTCCCACCTCACCCCCTTGCCAGTCCTTCAACCTCCTAATGTCTTCTCTTACCATGAATGTTCACCAAGAAGACCTTCACACCGATCTTCCCATAGGTGGAGCTCAGCTAGAAGTGTTGGGGTAGGGAGGGCAAAAGGAAAGGAATGTTCTGAGTGGGTCTCCAAAGTGATCCACAGAACCCATTTCAGAGGAGAAGCCAAACAAATAAGCAGTCCTGAGAGCCCGGCAGTCCAAGATAAAAATAGCAGCAAAGCACACCACTTCTCGCTGGAGTGTTGGCTCGAGGCTTCTCTGAAAAGCAGGGAGGAAGCGGGGCTTTGCCAAGGAGGCGGGCCCTTAAAGTCACCATGGCCCCTTCTGATGGGGCCAGAGCTTTCCTTTCAGTAGCTTAGATTCCCAGACTCCACCTCTTTCCCCATGTTGTGGCTTCAGGCAGAAGCTGCAAGGGAGACCCAAGGCCTGGGGAGGCGAGGGTTGCAGCCAAGGCCCACCTGGACTTCAGGTCCAGGCCAGAGAAGCAGGCCGAGCCCCCAGCTAGGAACGAGCTTTCGGGGTACCTGGCTAGTGGCGATGTCAGCCCTTATATCCTGTTCTTCTGGACCTGAGCCAGCTCTGAGCTTGGCTGACTCAGCCCTTGGAGGTGGTTGCTAAAAAGCTGTCAGGTGAATACATTTCTTCAAGGTGCCCTGTGGGCTGCCTGTTTGGCCCAAGGATGTGGGGCACTGATATTATTCCTTCCCTTCTCAGCTGGCTGGGACTGGCTGATGCTAGAGTGTGTGGGTGAGTGAGGGAAGGAGCAGCAGACCATGAACCAGGGCCAAGCTGGACTCCACTTAGAGGACCCTGGGGTGGGTTCCTGTGGCCTGAGAGGGAGCTTGCGTTGGCCTCTGCTAGAGAGGGGTGACGAGGGAGGGTGCGACAGGGGGGCCTGGACCTCTGGTCTCCCTCTCCAGCCACTCATTCATTGTCTTGGGCTGTCTGGACCTGCTCTGCACAGAGCCCCTTGTCCTGGTCACGTCTGGGAGAAAGGGGTCCTTCAGGACCTTCAATTCCATTGGTATATATCCTTCCTCAGCTCGTCAGAATGAATGCTCCAAGCAAAGGGAGACTGGGAGAGCAGGAGTGAGGGTGAGCACGGGGCGGGGGGAATGGGAGGGACCGGTGCTCCCTCTGCACAAGGGCCTCACCTTGGCCAAGGCTTTGATGCCCATTAAGTCCACAAAGCTGACCCCACTCATGTCGAGGATGAGGGTGTGGAAGGTGACGAAGGGCGGGACGCTGGCCAGCATGTCAGTGGGCTCACTGGGGGTCTCGGCAGGGGCTGGCGGCTCGAAGTGGGAAGCTGGGGGGCTGTCAGGGCTGAAGGTGATGTAGGACACGCCGCCACAGCTGGCGCCATTAGCAGGCGTCTGGTTGTTGTTGGGGTCGGTGGGGGCGGGGTTCTCAAAGTCCTGCTGGAGTTCCTGCAGGGAGACAGTCTGGAGGGAGCGGGTGGGAGATCACAAACTGAACCAGACTTCGCTGTGGCTCAAGCAGGGCCAGGGAGCCTGCGGGTGAAGGAGAGTCACTGAGCTTGATCCTGGTGAATACGAGCCCCGAAATCCTCACGGGAAAGGCATTCCCCAAAGCCCCTTCTTCGGGCAGGACCTGCAGCTTCGTCTCTCACAGACCAAGTGGAGGATCCTCCCAAGGGAGGCACCGAAGCCACGGTCTACTTTATTCTGGGAGGGAGCCCTTGGGAATAACTGAGCTCTTTTCTGCATTTTTCTGTGCCTGCCTGTTGCTGCCTGTAACTCCCACACCCATCTCCACCGTGCTGCTCTGGGTAGGCTGGGAACCCCAGGAAGTTCACTGCTTGCCCCCTGCCCCCCACCGGGGTTGCTCCTAAGTCCATGGGTCATATCTTATCTTAAACAGAGAATGGGGGGACATGGGAGCTGGTCTCCCCTCACCCACGAATAGGAATGGTCAATGGTGGGTCGGGGCGGGGTTCTCAAAGTCCTGCTGGATTCCTGCAGGGAGACAGTCTGGAGGGAGTGGGTGCGAGATCAGCAAACTTATCCACAGGTAAGAATGGTCAATGGTCACCAAGCAATGTCCACAGAGACTTTTGTCTTTTCCTGGGAAGGTGCTGGGAGGAAGGGTACCAGGGTGCAAGATCAGAGAAGGCAGGAGAGAGAGCATGGCTGTCCCTGGCCTTAGCTCACCTTGGTTTTCATAAACAGAGACTTCCTGTGCTGTGTGGGCATCGCTCTCCCCCTCTCCTGCTTCTTGAGGTATTTTTGCTTGGCCAGCAGTACTTTCTGGGGGTCCACACCTGTCTGTAGGGAAAGCGTCAACAGCAGGCTCGACCTCTCCCCTCTTGAAGGAGGCCTGTCCTTGGCTCCCGGCCCCCTTTCTTCCACCTTCGGGTCACCCTCTGCCCAGCCTTTGTGGTCACCAAAGGCCTGAGACTCACCTTGGCAATGACTTTTTGCCTGAAGATCTCTGAGTTGGCAAAGTAGAGAGGAGAGCAGTAGGTGACGATCTTAATCCCCTGGATTTCCTGGACCTGTGACAGGGAGACTGAGTTCAAGTAGCAGAAATGTCTTTATTGACTTTTTGTATTAAAAATCCCTCTGTTATTTTGGGGAGGGAGAAGGGCGAAGGGGACGTTCTTAGGCTTGGATTACACACCCTGTTGTAGGTCTTGGGGTTCACATAAATGTCCATGTCCATGACCTGGGCCAACGCGTAGCCATTTCGACTGGATGAGGAAGAAAAACAGTAAGTGAATGCTAACAGCGAATGGGCCTGAAGGGATACTGGGACTGGGGGCCGGGGCAGAGGCAGGGCAGGGTCCCTTCTGCACCCCTGGGCTTGCCGTGTTTGTCCTTCGGCACTGGGGATGCATGTCTGGTGGTTGAACTATAAGCAGAGGGGTGACAGGCCCTTGACATAGCTCCTCGACTGGGGCTTAGTGGGAGAGAAGGGGTGAAGGTACACGTGGTGACAAGCTTTATGGCCCTAATGACACTTCCTGGACTTGAGTTCTCAAGAGGAGAAGACAAGGTTTCCCTAACATTTACATTTAGCATCCTTCTTACCCGGGCCTGAACACCCTGGGATGTTCTATTTAATTTTTTATAGGAAGGACACAGCATCCATCTGTTCTCTGGCCTCATCTTCCCCTGGGTGGGGTCCCATGTGGCCTGGTGTCTGGCAGTGCCTTTGGAAGGACACTGCGTCTTACCCACCTGCTCTTCCCCTACTTTCTCCAGCCCCCAGCCCTCCAAGACCAAGATGGCTTCCTCTGGGGTTTCCAGGACATGGGAAGTCAGGCAGCCCAGCCTGTGCCCACAGTTCTGGCTGGGTTAGGCTCTCCTCAGGCCTGGCAGCACCTCCTGTGCCAGGCCCTGAAGGCAGCAGGGTTTGGTGGGCTGGGCCTGGCCTTGGCATGGGAGCCCTCGGCAGGCTGACCCAGGGTATTTCTCTCAATCCCCATTGTATCTTGGGGGAAGGGCTGTTACTTACAACTGGGTCTGGAAGACGACAACCAGGACAGAGAAGGCGACACCCACTGCCACGCCGTAAGGCAGACTCAAGAAGAAGGAGGACAGGAAGCTTACCACCCAGACGCACTGTGAGGAAAGAGATATGAAAGCAGACCTGGGAAGAAAACTGCCTCTTTCAGGAAGTCTTCCTGGATTTGCCAAGGTCATTCTCTGCCAGCACAACCCAGAGCCACCCTTCCACTTTCATGCCAGTTTTGCACTGTTTTACGTTTTGGTTACCTTTGTCCCTTTCCCTCAGATTGAGTGTGGCCCCCTGATCTTGTCTTGTTTTTAATAGACAAGCCCAGCACAGCCAGGTCTTTGAGGGCATAACAATAAGAGCAAGAGTCTTGGGTCACCCCTGAGTTCCAAGTTTCGTTCTAGCTATGTGAGCCTGAGATGCGTAATCCACAAGGGGGAATGGCAGTACCTGCTGCATAAAAGGATCAATGAGTTAAGAAACATAGAGGTCCCAACCTTGTGATGGACACCCCATGGGTGATCCCTAGGCATGAGTACCCTTTCTCCACCTGACAGTAAGCTGGGAATGCCCAACACAGGCATAGAGACGCTTCCTGGCCTGAGGGTCTGAGGGCCTGGTGGGTGGCGGGCAGAATTGGATTCAGTTTTGATTGCTAGCCCCTATGCTCCTTTAGAGTCCCCCAAATAGCTCAAAAGAAAATAAATCTACCCAATTTCTTAGAGAATTGTGAGGAACAGATGGAAACCCAAAGCACTATGAATATTCAGGATTAATTGCCATAGCCAGAGATTGCTGGAATGGGGTAAAAGCAAATCCGTGGGCTGATTTCTGAAATTTCATTAAATTTCTCCTTTCCTCTCCACTCACTCACTCACCCATCTACTACGGGAACCCAGTGGGCCACTCCTCTGGCTCCCGTAGGAGACAGCCCAGCCCAGAGGTTTGGAGTCCAAAACTTGGAGTTCCAATCCTGACTCCACCACTTATTACCTCTGTGGCCTTTGACGAGTTACTTAACCTCTCTGAGCCTTGGTTTTATCACCTCAGAAGGAGATTAGTAAGTCCTCTCTCGTAGGTTATGGTGGGGCTGACGTGGGGATAACACAGGGTCGCCAACACCTGGTAGCCTCCTTCCTGTTGTCCAGGGGAGAGCATGACTAACTATAACGTAAGTCAGATTTGTAGAGTTCTACGATTACACGGTGCTTTCCCACCGTGATCTCATCTAATCTTCAGAACCAGTGTGTGACGCAGCCTTGACTGTCACCCCCGTAAGGATGAGGAAACGGAACTCCAGAGAAGTCTGGTAACTTGCTTAAAGCCCTGCTCTGCTGGCTTCATCTTCTAGGGTGGTTTTTTTGTTTGTTTGTTTTGTTTTAAACGACTTCTTTTGCTTTTTTTGGAACTATGAATAATAATAAAAAAAATAATAGCTAAGTTTTATTGAGTACGGATACAGTTTGGACAATGTGCTCCCTTCTTGTATTGTCTAATTTCTTCCTCCTAAGCAACCCTGGGAAATATCCATTTCACAGACGAGGAAGCTGAGACGCAGAGAGGTTAAGAGACTTGCTATTGACTGCAGAGCCTGTGAACGTCTGAGTTAGGATTTCAGCACAGGGTGCCTCTCTAAACCCTGAGTTTGTAGCACTTGGCGATGCCAGTTACGGAGCGGCAAACCAGAGAGATTATTCACAGGAGGAGGGACAGGGCTGTGAGGTTGCAGAAGGGGACAGGACTCAGGCACAGAGACCACCCAATACCTACACAGTCTAGCTTGCTTTTCCTCCACAGGTAGTAGGGGTCGGCGAGCTGCTTGAGGGAGTTCTTGAGGTTGACAGCTATCAGGGCTCCTAGCACAGACTAGGGAAGCAGAACATGGTTCCTGTCACTGGGTTGTCCCCTTCTTCCTGCCCTTCCTACAAACACACCTGACCCTGCAGCCTGGCAGGGCAGAGCTGGAGTTCAGAACACTTGCCCCGCGGAGCCCCCAAATCTCAGCACTCAGGCTTAGGATTGGAAAGCACAGGAGCTAGAGCCCTGGGGCCCATCCTGGCCTCCCCTCCCCCCTTCCCCTCTACTCTCACACCCACGCCCCATGCCTAGAGCCTTCCTATGCTGGGGCTCATGGGTACTTGTTAACGGACTAGGGACTCAATCCTGAGGTTTGGAGGCTGGAGTCTGGGACCAGCCCTGGACTTGTGAGCTGTACCACATCACGTAGACTCTCTCAGCCTCAGTTTCCCTCACCTGTAAACTGGGGAGAGTAAACCTGTGTTGTCTACTGCACAGGTTGTGATTAGGCCAAAGCGCGACAATGACAGCCCTTTGTCATCTGCTGCATGATCCTGAGGGGCTGCTCTAACTGGAGTCTCACTGGCCTCTGCTCTCCTGCTGGGTTCTTACCTTGGGGAGAGGATACAGATAGGACCCCAGGACCAGCATGGTAATCATCACCACCAGAGACACACACAGGCTTGCCACCTGTTAAGAGAAAAAGTTGGGAATAGGGAGTATGGCTTCCGACTTGTTTCCAATAGATGCCTTTGGTGGAGTGGAGACTAGGGAGGGGAGAGGAGGGCGGGAAGCAGCTGGCATGGCTTGCAGGTTTCTGGGATTCTCTGGGGCAACTGTTCAGTTCCCCATCTTCCTCCCCTGGCAGAGCACTCACCTGGGATTTTCCTCCAGCTCCATCCACAGCCAGAGTGACAGAGAGAGCACAGCAAATGACATGGATTTTAAAGAAGGAGCCGAAGAAGTTGCTGCAGCCCAGGGCAATCATCTCCTGTGGGACAAGGGCAGGAGTAGGCGCTGGAGGTGTGGGCATGGGGTAGCAGGGTGGGCCACACCGAGTCGGCCACGCAAGCTGGATCTTGGGTCTCAGACATGACCTACTACTGTAAAGCCATACACACCCAATTAAGCAGAGGTCAGCTCTTGGGGTCATATCCTCTCCTCACTGGCAGGCAGCTTTCCTCACCTCGGTCCAGAGCCCCAAGATACCTTTGCCAGGGCTCTGTGGGCCCCGGCCCATCCTGTTCAGCCCTACTGGGGGTAGCAGGACCTACCTGGTTAGAATCCACATCATAACCATGCTTGCTGGCCAGGGTCCGACCCATAGCCAGGTTGATGACGTAGCCCACGATGGCCAGGGAGAAGGCTGTGCCGATCATGTCCTTCCACTGTGAAACCACAGGCAGCACAGGAGTAGGGAACCTGCCAAGGAGCCAGAGGGGAGGCAGGGCCCAAGGGTGTGAGGAGAGGGAGGGCACCGAGTCCTTCAGCAGCTCACAGGGAACAGCAGGGCCCCGCTGTGTGCCAGGGTCTCACGCAGTTACTCTTTCACTCTGAGTCCTCAGCACAACACTGTAGGGTCATCACTCCCGTTGACAAAGTAGGAATCCGAGGCTTAGAGGACCTGGCTTGGCCTAGGGTCTCAGAGCCAGTAATTGGTAGGTCTTTGTTTGTTCACACCCAGATTCTGGACTCTTTACTCTCACCAGCCCCCCATGTTGTGAGCATCCCCCACCCCACCTGCTGCAGCTCTGTAGCCCAGCCGGCTGCCTGGCACAGAGTCGATGCTTCATGAATTTGGTTCATCCTAATAGCTTCCTGTCCACATGGATAAAAAGAGCCAAAACACTGGAACAGCGGGAAGCATCAGATAAGGGCTGATCAGAGAGGCATTGCTTTCATAGCCCCATTGGACGACACTTCCGGGGTGAGTGTGCCAGTTAAGACTCGCTGTTCATAACACAGCCATCATTAGCCCCTTGTGTGGCTCTTCTCCATAAGAAGTAATAGTCGTGATCCGTAACTGGGCAGCCATAGGGTTTAGAATGCATCATAGAGTTGTCTCAGCTCAGCCTCTGAGCCCAGGCCTTGGTGGGGAGTGCCCTGGGGTTGGCGCTAGGCTTTCCAGCCCCCCTGGACTCACCCATGTTGGATCTCCCCCACGATCTGCATGTGATACTTGTGGGGCATCTTACAGCCCCCAGAGATAGCTGTTGCCACCACCACCTGCAAACCCCAAAGTGGAGAATGGGCGTTGGTTTGAAGTTGGGGTCAGTGCAAGGGTTTCTTTCAAGCCTCCCTTTTCTCTGGGGAACCCAAATCTCACTGGCCTGCCTCTCTGAGGGGGAAGACTCCAAGGAACAGGAAGAGTGGCACCATATTCAGGGGGATGGAAGGGATTCACCTCTAACTTCTTGCTCTACTGGCTGACAGTGGAGGGGGTGAGGCTGGGAAGGGGCGCCCTGGCCCTGGCTGGAACTGGATGTCTCTTCTCATAGCCTCTCTGATCTGGCCCTCAACACCCAGCCCGGGTGAGGTCTTACCACAATCATCTCTGTAGGGATGGGGAAGCGGATCTTGTGCATGTAGCGAGCGTTGAGCTCCTTCACCAGCACCAGGAAGGCACCACTAATGAGGGCGAAGATGAGCGAGGCGATGTTGGTGTGGGGGAGGTTTTTGCAAATGTCAATGAAGGTCTGGTGGAGAGAGCATCATGCCTATGGGCTCCCACTGCTTCTTCCCCCACCACCCGCACCACTGGATGGCTGACCCCGTGAAGGGATATCATCAGTGCTCGTGGAGGCACCAAAGCAGAATCTAGACCCTGATTAGGAACACAATGCCATTTCCCACCGGCCTCTCCCAAAGGGCACATCAGGAGCTCATGCTGGGACAGGAATAATCGACATTCCCTTTCTCATCCTCTAGAAAGAGTTCAAGTTAAAGAAGGAGGGTAAAACACTAGACATAAGGAAGGACTTTCCAGCCAGTGGGACAGGGAACTTATTAAGAGTGTACCTCTCCTTTTCTGCTGGGATTAACCACAGGGAACCTCCTCAAGCCCTCAAGGTCATGTGTTTGACCCTCCCTCCCAACGTGAGAACCCCCTCAACATCCTCTCCTGACACCGGGTCAGCCAGCCCTTGCTCAAGAGCATCTCATAATGGGAAGCTCATAACAACAGTGAACTTGGCTGTTGTAATGAGCCCCTCCGCATCTGCAGGACACTATCCTAGACTCACAAAGACGATGGAGCCTGGGCCTGTATAGGATGGGATGGTCAGTCCAAAGATGTACTTGAGCACCGAGATCAGGATCTGCAGGCCGGCAGCCGTCATGAAGCCCCGGATGAAGGACTCGGAGAGGTAGATGGCCACAAAGCCAAACTGCACGAAGCCCAGGCCCATCTGAGGGGGAGATGACCAAGACAGTAAGCAGCTCCCACACTTGCCTGATCCAAACCCAGGACTGGAGTTCTGGGCAGCTCTGGGCAGCACCAGCTGGAGGGAAATGAGTCCTTCGTGACTTCGTCTTCCTTTATAATGTGCCAGCAGAATTTTGGTCCCTTAAGGACACTGGCCTCTTTCTCACTCCACCTCTCGGGCTTCAGTTTCCTCATCTGTGAATGAAACTGGCCCTCCCTCAGTGTTTCCTCTGTTAGTGGATGACACTGCCATCCGCCCAGTTGGCCAAACAATACCTTGGGAGTCATCCCTCCCTCACCTCCCACGTCCCATCTATAACCAGAGCCCAGTTAATTTTGCTCTTGGCAAAATGTGCCTCAAGTCCAGTCCTGTCTCCATGGCTTTCTCCATGGCCACCCACTGGTCTAGGCCCTCGGCACTCTTGCCTGGCTCTCTGTATGGCCCCCAACAGGATTGATTCTAATCTACCTCCCACCCCTCATCTTCTCCATTAGCCAAATGATCCTTCAACTGCAATTGGACCTAAAGCCACTGCCTAGGGTACAGACCTCAAACATCATCGTCTGGCCCATGCCTAGGTCCCCTGCCCTCCAAACCCACTACACTCCTTTGCCTTGCATTCCTGGCGAGTTCACCCTCTCTGAGGCCTCAGTGCTTGAGGGGCACCTTTTCTCTGCCTGGACCATTCTTCCATGCCTTATTCATTTGCTTACTGGTCACTTCTAGTCATCCTTTAAGACCCAGGTCACCTCTTCTCTTTGAGGAGAGGCCTTTGCTGACTCTTTTTGGTGTTCCCACAGCTGTTTGTACATAGCTCTATTATGCTGCTTATCTCACTGCCTACCAATTTATCTGTTGACATGGCTATTTCCTCTGCTGGGCTGGGAGCTTCTGGAAAACGTGGCCCCTTTCTTACTTATCTTTTATCCCCAGGGCCTAGCCCAGTTCTTGGCATAGTGAAATAACTAAGAAACATTAACTAAATGAATGAATGAATGAGAGGTGCCCTCTGAGTTTGCTTCCTGTGCTTGCATTCTATCAGGCTATGTTTTCCTTCACAAAACCCAGCAGAGTCCTTAGCGTGTGGCGAAAAAGAAACTTATGCAGGTGATGCTGTGGCTTGGAGCAGAGGAGGCTGGTGGGGATAAGAGAAGTCAGGAAACAGGAGGACTGTGCTGGCAGAGAGCTGGGCTCTGGAAAGGGAGTGGCTAGAAGCCGCGAGTGTCTGAGATGGTCCAAACCCAGGACAGTTTTATCAGATGTGGATGCTGGCCGTAAGGATCTGTTGGAGGGAAGGGAGGCGATATCTGGCTTTTCAAGGTCTTTGGGGGCCCTGAGACTGGATGGAGGAGGTAGAGCCCTAAATCAGGTTTAAGGTCAAAGTTGGGTCTTTGAGTTGGGCGCAGGGTGGTCTGATGGCCTCCTGGCCGGGGCCCTGGCAGGGATTTGGCTGTCCCCTCACCTGGATGATGGCAGTTAGGCAGGCTAGCGTTGCTGACACATGCAGCCTCTCGGCCTCCATGGCCGCCGTGTCCACATAGGTCTGGTTGGTAGCATTGTTGAAGACCTGGAATTTTGACTCTGGGGCCAGCTGCAGACAGATGTTACCCACCAGGATACTGATAACAGCAAAGGTACCTGTGGTGCCCCACCCAGCCAGCAAAAGTCAGAGGTTGGGATCAAACCCATGGAAACCATCAAGGGACCCAGGATTGCTCCCCAGCCCCTAAGGGGAGGGAGCCCCAGGGCCTCCAGGCTGCTTTCCAGCATAGCACCGCGCATATCTAACCATGATCTACTGTTTCATCTCAGCTGTTAATATTATTTTACTGGACACCTGAGGAATGGAGCTTGGAAATACAAGTGGGACCTGACCCAGAAACAGGCCTTGTGACCAGGTCCTTTCTCTGTCTCACACTCACTTAGCACCAGAAAACTCCAAATGTCCCCCTCAGTGGCCTGCTGGGACCAGCCTGGGGTTAGAAGGTAATTTCTCACAGCTGTTTAGCACTTCATGGCACATGGTTTATCTTGTTGCACCACGTCTTCCCCACATTCTGGGGAGGAAGGCAGAACAGGTAATGCTGACTGAGCTCACAGACGCTAAGTGGTGTCTCCAAGGTCACGGTGGACGTGGGACAGACACAGTGATGGTCCCTTGAGACCCAACTGGCACCAACTAGAGGAGTGTGTAGCTGGAAAATCACCCGAACCCCTTTTCACACCACCCGTCCTTCTGCCTGCTGGGAGGGGAGAGGTCTTACCTGGCACCATCTGGTGTATACCCCCCAGGAAGAAGTAGGTCAGGAGGGGGAAGAAGGAGGAGTAGAGGCCGTTGACTGCAGGAAGGTTGGCCAGAAGAGCAAATGCCATGCCTGCAGAGGAGGAGAGAGTGAAGGCTCAGGGGCACGGGGGTTATGGAGGCTACAGAAGGTGGGGACGGGGAGGGCAGGCCTGGCTGAGAGAACTCCTCACCTTGTGGCACCTGGATGGATCCACCGCTGAGGCCACCAAGAAGGTCAGGGACCATGTAGTCTTTGATTTTGTACTTGGGAAGCCAGGAGAGCACAGGGAACAGCCCAAACACCACGGTTTTGATCTTGGCCGGGGAACATCTGGAGGGAAAATGGGCAGATTTCCAGTCTACGCTGCTCTGGCTTGGGCGCTCCAAGTTGGGGAGGGATTACAATATCCTGTTGCTGCTCATCATTCGTTCAAAATTCATTCAAAATGTGATGAGCCTGCATACTGTACATACAGTATGCCAGACACTGAGAGCTGGAGGTCTTCTGACTGATGCCGCCTGCTCAGAAGGCTACAAGACTTGGCTTAAAGGCATGGATTTCTTGGTAGCTTAACCTTCTGAGGTGTCAAGGCCAGGCCCATCTCAAATTCGCCTTTCTCCAGGTAAGGCTTCTCTGAGTTCCTGGCTGATTGAACACAGGCCTGGATGGACCCCCTTGTCTGGGCTTCTTAGCTCCATGAGTGCCCCGTGTTTAATAACTTGCTTTTCATCTCCCTTGCCCACTAAACAGCAAACCCACAATGGTGAGAAGTCTGGCTCTCTTGTCATTTCTGTATACCTTGTGCCCTACATTGGGGTGCTTCGTAAATATATGTTGAATATATGAATGAGTGAATAAGTGAAAGGATGAGCTGGTATTGGAACTTAGTCTGGCTCAGCCGGCGTGGCTCAGTGGTTGAGTGTCAACCTATGAACTAGGAGGTCACAGGTTCAATTCCCTGTAAGAGTACATGCCCAGTTTCGGGCTTGATCCCTAGTAGGCAGGAGGCAGCCAATCAATGATTCTCATCATTGATGTTTCCATCTCTCTCTCTCCCTCTTCCTTCCTCTCTGAAATAAAAACTAAACTAAAATAAATAAATACACACATAAATAAAAGAAGGGAAGAAAGAAACACTCGAGCTGGTTTGGCTCAGTGGATAGAGTGTCGGCTTGCCCACTGAAGGGTTCCAGGTTCGATATCAGTCCAGGGAACATGCCCAGGTTGTGGCCTTGATCCCCAGTGTGGGGCATGTAGGAGGCAGCCGATCAATGATTTTCTCTCATTAATGTTTCTATCAATCTCTCCCTCTCCCTTCATCTCTGAAATCAATAAAAATTTATTTTTTATAAAAGAAAAAGAAACTCAGTCTGTCCAAGTGTATATACAATAGACTATCGAGGCAGACAAGTATTTACAGTTGTTTGTGTGGAAAAATAATAATACAATAAGTAGTAAGTAATAATACAAGAATAAACTCTGTGTTTTGTGTACTCAGAACTGTAACCCTACTTCTGCCCCACCTTGCATTGCTAAACACATTTTACAGATTTAGACTCACCATTATCTTTCTACTAGTGAATGCCATACATTTGCTTGCCAAAAGCTCTAGTTACCAGATTATTTGCAAGGGGATCTGAGTGGGAATCCTTTTCTCCCCCCTAAGGATTCTTGGTAAAAAGAAGGAATAGGTTACAGGCTTGTTGCTAAACCTTTCTCCGATGGAAAGCGACTGTGTTCTCACTGTAAAAATTCAAACGGCACACGCACCACACACACACACACACACACACACACACACACACACACACACAGAAACAAAACAAAACAAAGAGACTCAGTCTGAGCAGGGACTGCTGCCATCTTTCTTAGAACTCCTCCAAGAGGAAGGCCCCATTGCCCCTGCAGGGTGTGCCCCGTGCACCCCACATCCTTCATGGGCGATGACTCCAACACCAAGTTTGTTCCCCTATTAACTCCCCTGAGTGGGAAGACTGGGAGCTGTTCATTGATTGGTGAGCGCGGGGCGGGAGAGCCGATCCCTGCCCTGTTTGTTGAACACCTCCAGGCCCTTTCACAGAAACTCAGGAGCGGTAGGAACAAGGGCTCGAACACTGGAAGCTGACAGCTGGGGGATTGATGACTGGAAGAGGGTGGGAGGCATTGGCTTTGCTTTTCCCAGTTGAGGGAACTCAAATATCCAGGGCCCAGCCAATGACTCACTGGCCCGCTCTGATTAGGCCTCCTTTCTTGCCCTTTGCTGCTGTTCAACAATAGTTCCCCCTGACACTGGGTCCCCTGGATTTTGCCCAAGACTGAAATACACACAGAAAATGCTTTGCACCCTGTAGAGTCCGTGCAGATTTTCTATCCAAACCAACACTCGGTGGAAAAGCACCACCACTCACATCTGACTCCCTAGTCCCCTCTGGGGCAGGCGGGCGCTTCTCCCATCCCTGGGATAATGGATGGGAGTTGGACTGGTGGTAAATAGCTTAATGCATCTCTAAAGCCTTGTCCTAAGAGAGAAGCAGCCCTGCAGGAACTCTCCCAGGTTTGTTTATGGCAGGGGAAACTGGACTCGTGAACAGAGAGCTGGCTAGGGAAAGAGAAACAACCCATTTGAAGGTTCATTCCTGCCCAGCCTTACCTGCCCAGCCTTACTTGCAAGCCTGCCAGATGTTGAGCAAAACAATCTGAAACTTGAGAGAAGAGCTAGAAAGTGATGCCAAACATCTATACAGAGGCTCCAGAAGGCAAGAAGGAAGTGGGCGGAGGGATTAGCTTTCTTGACCGACCTTCCTTCCTTCCTTCCTTCCTTCCTTCCTTCCTTCCTTCCTTCCTTCCTTCCTTCCCTCTTCATTCATTCAACAAATATTTATTGGAGCACCTTCTGTGTGCCAGGCACTGTTCAAGGCTCCCATGCCAGCCTCATGGGAACCCTTAGTTCCCTACATCCCTTCATAGTTTTCATCATCTGAAACTTTTAGGACAACAGCAGATAACCTCATCCCTCTAGTGCAGAAACTACAAGCTTAAATTCTTAGGGCACCAAGGAGGCTGAGCCCACCTACCCGAGGAGCTACCCTTGCTGAAGCTGTGGGTACAAGTGTCTGAACATAGGCACCCACGGCCTTGGCTGTAACTGGGCAGAGATGGAGCCTCTTAGGAGCGGTAGGGTTGGGCCTGGGCTTTTGGTGAAAACTGAAGTGGGTGATTCCCCTGGTCTGAACCAGTTCCACCTGCATCTCCACTTTAGCCATTGCCAGCGACCTCAATCCAGGTAACTGAATCAGCTGTTTCCCCTAGGGAGTGGGGAAGAGTAAGCCGCCGACAGCGAGGCCTGAGAGAGGCCTGAGCGCGGTCTGCCAGAAGTCTGGGAAGGGGGAAGGCGAAGCTGTGGCCTCAGGCTTCCGGAGTGTGGGTGTAGATCAACCCCTTAGAGGCCAGGCTTCACTACCCACCACCCAGTTCCAGGGACCTGAGACCGGAAATGGCCCAGAGGCCGGAGGGACCACATCCTGGTAGGTACCCTTTTGGGGCCACCTTTGGGCATTCTCCGGACCAGGAGAAGGAAGGACCATCTAGGAGGGAAAGGGGACAAAGAGCAGGGAGAGATGGTGGCTTCAGATTTTTATTAACAAGGTGGGGACAGGACATTGCAGCTAGGGCTCTGATGCCCCCTACCCCGTGCTGTAGCATGCCCCTCTATAGCTCCCTTAAGAACTCAAGAAACACTTGAGTGGACTGAGAAGATGGCAAGACCTCCTGCAGGGGGTCGGGGATGGTCCTGCTGAAGCTGTGGGTGGTCTTTGCTCCTACTCCCCATCCTCCCTGGGAAATGATAGGATCTTCCATTCAGGGTTCCACACCAGCCCTCCCAGTTCTTCCCCAAGCTCTGTGTGAGGAATGCTGGTGGGAGAGCCACGCCTGGTGCAGGAGAGACGAGGAGAGGAGTCCGGGCTCTGGGTCACATTACCTGAAAGCATAGCGAAGTTTCTCTCCCAGTGGATACTTCCGGTCCTTCTTCTCGAACTCATGATCGAAGAGGGTGAGAGAGTATGCAGCTCTGTCCACCACGTAGCGGGGCCGGGGCTGGCTCATGTCTGGGGCATTTACAGGCTTTGGGAGAAGCAGACGAGGGGAGGATGAGGGACATCCCTCCTCGGCGCCAGCTTGGGCCCTCTCTGTCTAGTCCTTGCTGCAGCAGTTTTATGCTGGGCTTCCCCGCCCCCCTCCAGAGGTGCCTCCCTTCCTTCTTTCAAGTCCTTCCACAAGACTCACTTCTTCGGGTGGCCTTCCTTCCCGGGCACTGATGATGCACACGCTCGCCCTGGCTGTTTTGCTTGGCGCCCAGCACATGGCTGGCACACTGTACCTGTGACATCACTGCACCCCCGCTGAACACCACACAGAGAAAAGGTGGGAGTGGGAGGGCAGGAGTCCCCACAAGGCCCCTGGTGCCTCCACGAGCCCCGCCCCACGCCTCAGGTTCTCCGGGCAGAAAGGCTAATACCATTCGGCCAGACATCTTGGAATAGAGAGAACAGACTTCCTGGAGGCTGAGGGATGGGGCAATGACCTCAAGGAGGCCCCTTCTTGAAGGAGACACCCAGGACTTCACCAACAGGTTTCCCTGGGGATGAAGGACAATGACATGTTTGGGGAAATCGGGATGGACTGCGCTGCTGGCTCTCCCACACACACTTCCTGTGCCTAACCGTTCCCCACCCTTGTGCAGTGATCTTTCTCTCCTCGGTTTTTGCGCAATTTGCTGGTGTCGCAGGAGCCCAGCCGGCAGAGCTGAGTGCAGGGCCCTGCAGGTCCAGAGGAGGTTCCTGTGGGAACCTCCCCCTCCCTCCTCCAGCCACTAGTCTCCCCTCCTGTCCCCTGTCCTCTGGAGCTGGGAGAAGCCACCTGGAGGACCCTGGAGGAGGCAGGAGCGAGAGGAAAGCCAGGGGGCAGGCTTAGAGGGAGGGTTGAATTCTGGGAGGTGGGGTGCAAGGGATGGCTGTGGCCAGTTTGGCAAAAGATTTGAGATGGAGTTCAAAGTGGAAAACCACTCGGAGATAGGGATGTCCCCTGACTTCCTAGGGGAGCACCTGGGTGTATGGGGGGTTTATCAGAGGGGAGCAGTTGATACCTTTCATGGAAGAGAAGCGGGGGAGAGATGGGAAGTGCATTAACTAGGGTTCTAGAAACCTGGGTTCTAGGCTGGCTTTACTGGGGGGTGGCAGGGGCAGCATTACCTCTGAACCTCAGGTTCCTTGTCAGTGAAATGGGGGTAACAGGCCTCTCACGGGGTTGTTGTGAGGTGCAAATGAGGTAACGGACAGGAAAGGGTGTGTAACATGCAAAGAAGCCTGCAAATGGGAGTTGTTATTATAATACGATCGTTCCCAAACCTACGAAGGTTGAGCTGGTGGATTCCCTTCGTTTGGTTGGGGGGACCTCGAGGTCCATCAGCAGCCGTCGGCTTGGGCTGGAAATCCGGCAAAGCCCCATGGATGGTGCCTGGCTGGGAGGGAAGCGGGTTGAACCTGCCAACAGCGCCTGTGCCCAGCCCCTTGCCTGGTGCTTAGCATGTATGCAACAGATGCTTGCTGCGTGAATCAATAATGGTAAGTGGTGTTTTGGAGAAGACATGGGCAGGACTGGGCGAGAGCATGGCGTGTGAGACATGCTGGTGGGAGAAGTGGGAGGCCCAGTGGCATCAGGAAAACAGCACAAGTTTTAGAGCCAGATGACCTGGGTTCAAAGATTCAGTTTCTGCACCCGAAAGTGGGGGTAACAACAGTCCCAGGTGGTGGCTGTGGAGAGCGTGTGTGCGAAGTGGCTGGCCTCCCAGGACACCCACAAACGTAACAGGGAAGACTGCCAGGATTTCGATGGAGAGGGTTTCCTTCCTCTGAGGACAGACAGCGCAGAGACTTCCAACCCTTCCAGGAAGGCAGGGTGGCCTTGCTCCATACCCTTTCTGGAGGCGGGAAGGATCTAGCTTTCCAGGTAGTTTGCCTGGAGGGCCCTTTGGGTGCAATGAGTGGGGAACACGACCCTCAGGAGGAGCCCACAGCTCCAGCCTGGCTCCAGCCTCATTTAAGGAGGTCTATTCCAGGTCACTGAAGACCACTTGCCCAAGAACAGCCAGTATTTTCAAAGGGGGCTGACCCAGAAGAGGGGACCTCCTTGGAAAAGGGGGTGATGGGAGATCTTGATTCCATGCCAAGGGGCAGGCAGTGATCCGGAAGCCCCTTTCTTGCCAGCTTCCAAGGCTCTAAGTTCTAGTAGTGCATTTGTGGGGAGGGGGTTGTTACCGTCTGATCCTACTGAACCCCTACTAAACCAGCTCCCCCCCGACTGCCCTGTTTCCCCATTTCTTCAGTGGTTCCTTTCTCCCTGTCACCCAGGCTTATCCCCTACACTTGTCCCTGCCCTTCCCTTACCCCCGCCTCAGCCTCCACACAGTTCATCAATCCCATTACTGTTTCTCCCAGGCCCTACCCCCGCAGGTCTTATCTCACACCTGGACGATTGCAATTGCCTGATAACTGATCGCTGGTCTCCAGACTACGCCCCAGCTCAGAAACCCCCAGCTTCTTCCTTCCTTTCCTGGAGGATCAAGCCCAACCTCCTTATTTTCAGCATGCTTGTCCTCTAATGATGCGGCCACCTTTTGGTGAACTGGGTCCATCTGTTGGCCGTGTCCAGTGCCCCCAATAAGCATGGCTCATTTTTACCTCGGGGTGGGGGGGCTCTTTCCACACTTTCCTCCTTACCTGAGGGACCCTGACTCCTCCTTGCTTTCCAGACCTGCCCATCCTTAAGACCTGCTTAGGTTCCTCCCCTCCCCTCTCATGCCTCTCCTCCTCCGTCCTCCTGCTTCCTCTTCTGTGAAGCTTTTCTGACCCCCTGTCCTGGGATCTCTTCCCCACCCTCCTCCCCCGATCTCCTTGGTGTGGCCCTCGCCAGCCTGTGTGCCAATGCTGGCCCAGGCTGCTCCAGGCTGTCCCTTCCAGGAAGGGCGGGAGGAAGTCCTTCTGGGAGCCCAGGGGGGGGGGGACTCGGGGCTTTTTCTGGCCCTGTGGGCACACTTCCTACAGATGGGCCCAATGCTTGGGTTGTCGCCACTTGCACAGGCTAGCAAAGGAGGAGAAACTCCCTGCTTTACGGGAACACAAGCCTGTCTTCTTCCCCTGTTACTCTGCCCATCTCACTCCAGGAAGAGGGTGTTGAAGGAAGAGGCTCCGGTATTCTCTCAGTCCCCAGTTTGTACCACACACAGAAGGAGACCCAGCAGCCTGCTGGTCTAGCAAGTTCTGTCTAGAACAGAACTTGAGGGCTGGACTAGCCCGATCCTCTCGTTCTGTGGCTGAAGAAACTGAGTCTTAGAGAGAGGAGGGCGGTGTGGGACTTTGGACCAGGCCTCCGGCTCCAGCTCAAGTCCCTGCTGACAGACCCAGCCCTCCCAGAGGTGACCCTGCTCTTGCTCCTTGGGGCTGGCCCCTGAGTGGCAGCCAGAGTGCCCTTTTTGGAGCACCCTGGTGACCTTCCATCTCAGCGGACAGGAGAGGGTCTTTCTCTTCTCAAGGGCTCTGCCAGGGGATCTGAGTCCTGTCCCGGCCTCTGGGTTCCCAGGACCATGACAGGCAAAGTGGCTCTGCCCCAGCTCCTGGCGAGGAGGTGCCCGGTCATACTTCCTAATTCCGAGAGTCGGGGTTGGTGTGGGGTGGGGCTTAGGATGGGAGGTTACTTCACCGGAGCCAGTCCTTCAGGCCTGGGAGGAGAGGGGGATGGGAGAAGCAGAAAGGGTGAGCCAGCAGGCGGGAGGCACCCCCTCTCCTGGATGGTTCTCAGGACTTCTCCGGAACCCCAGGGGGCTCTTTGAACGCTCGGTTAGGGGCGGGAAGGTGAAGGAGGGAGCAGGAATGGGAGAGAGGTATAGAAGATGTGATGGCTTGATCCCTAGTTAAACAAGCACAGAGCCCTGCCGAATGATGTGAGCATCGCTGAGAAAAGTTAAGTGCTCAATTGGCAGGTGTGTCTCACCGAGCCCTGCCTCCCTTCAAAAAGCACCTCCATCCCCCTGTGGGTCAGGGATAAATAGCAGGTGTCATGTGGCAATACTGGGGAACAAAAGGGTGTCCCTGCCCCCTCCCCACTTCTGAGGAAAGGAGAGGCCGGTTCTGAGTTACGGGAGAGACCTAGAGGGGGGCTGTGGGACTTCGGGGAAGTGGCGGGCAGGGACGCCCTTTTGTTCCCCAGAGGGCAGGAGGGAAGGGCAGAGGGGAGGCGAGGTGAGCGTATGGACAATCCTAAGGCTTGGCAGGGGAGTGGAGTCACACCTGGGGGCAAGGGGATCCACAGGTTTTGCAGAGCTGAGGAGCTAGAGGGGGGTGCAAAGGGGGAATGGACTTTGTGGGGAGGGCATGGGCCAGACCAAACCCCTTCTGAGCTTCCCCAGGACCCTCATCAGAACCCTAATTCCCTCCCCCGCCCCTGCAGTGAACTCATACAAAAGAAAGCCCACGGGTATCTTCACCCAGTGACTAGCCCTGGCTATATCCGAAGAACATGTGGGCAGAGATGGGCGTGGCACAGTGCCCCTTAATGCACAGAGCGCCCGGAGCAGCGCCTGGCCTTGGTAAGCGCGCAGCAGATTCGGACCGTTATTGTTGCTACTGCGAGTGTTGTCGGATGCTCTCCCTTGCCCTGCAACCTCAGGCAGGTCCCTGCCTTCCTCGACCTTCTTTTTCACATCTGCCTTTCCATCCCCTTCCCCATCCTCCCCTGCCCTTCCCACGCACTGTCCCTCCGAAATGTCCCAGGACTGGTGAGAAGCAAAACAGGAAATCTTTTTAGAAGAGGGCAGGACATCTGGGGAGCAGGGAGGCGAGGAGCCTGTGTGGGGGGGTTCGGCAGGTCTGGAGGTGATTTGGTCATTGCGACTTGGCTGACCTCTTAGTCCTGCCCGCTGCGCACGTGGGGGTTTCTTTGACCTGCACATGTGCCAGGCCCAGGAGCAGTCTTGGCTGGGCCAACCTCCCCTGGCGCTCTTATCACTGGTTCCTACCTGGGCTGTCGCTGTGTTCTGAGGAGAGGAAAGGTCACTTGGAGGTTTCCCCTTTGCTCCAGCGGCTGGTTCCTCCCTGCCTCATCCAGGGTGGGGGCCACAGGAGGGAGGGGGCCGCCTCTGCGTGGCTGGGTGGGTGGAGTGGGAGCTGGGGAAGGGCTAGGAGGGCTGGGCTTTTGGCCAGGGACCGTGTTCATGTCAGAAGGAGTAAGGGTGTAGAGAGCAGGCCTGTGGGTCTCCAAGTCATGTATCAAGACTCCTTTTATTTCTATTGTCCCGGGTTTCTTGGGCAAATTTCCTATCGCCTCCTCACCCCAGTCTAACTTTCTCACTGGTATTGTGAGGGGGCACCTGAGATGCCCCTGAATTGGCCTCCCACACTGGGCTGTTCTAAGGAGTGGCATCCTAGAGTCACTGCTTCCACCCCCCCCCCAAGTCCCCACGCCCATCTCTAAGCCTTCTCTTCCCTCCCTCTCTGCGTGGAAGGAACAGGGACTAGGGACAGGTGCAGGGCTGAAGCAAAGCTCCAGCAAAGAGACGGAGGCTGGACTTTGAGAAGCACTTTCCAGCAGTGACACCTGCCCCAGGTCATGGGATCTCCGAAATGGGCCCTGAAGGCGAGACACCCAGAGGTCTGTGAGGTTAGGGCTCGGCTCACTGGGAGGCAGGTGAGCGGACAAGGAGACCTGTGAAGGACCAGCCGAGGAATCCTGAACTCGGTCAGTGCTGAGCTGGCCCTGGGCCTGCAGGGAGCTCACTGAGCAGACTCTGGCTGTTTGGGTCAGTGCAATGACACCCACCAAACTGTGCCAATCCCCAAAGGACCCTCCACATGAAGAGCTAAGAGTCCGTCCTTGTCCCAGGGTTTCATACAGAGGAGCATCAGAACAGCCAGCTGGGCTCTGGGCTGTGCCCAGGAGGGCCATCCTGCTGGGGGAGGAGGCGAGGGGGCTGGTCTCCATGTTGCCCAGGCCCAGGGGGGAGAATGAGGAGGATGGGAGTGGGAGGGGTTGGAGGGGGAGGAGGGGGGCTCTGGGAGAGGGGTGGCTGTGAGTGAAGCCTTCCAGGGGGTAAACCTCCCGATCTGCCCAACTGAGGGGCTACACCTCTCCAAGGGGCACACCCTTAAAGCCAGGTTCCTTCCCTCTACTCAGACCCAGTGGGGCCGAGTGTACATGGAGTGTTTATGCTAGAAAAAGGAAAGACTCACTTGACCTAGGCTGGGGGCTCATTTTGAGGAACAGGGGCAACGCCCGAGGGAGACGTCGGATCCCCCCAGAGTTGCGGTGAGGAGGCTGGGAGCTGGTGGAGCTGGCTCAGACCCTCTTGTTGAAGGGTTCACCTGGGCCTCAGGTCCCCTGGTCCTGACCCCACGTGTCTGGAAGCGCTGGATGCCCAGTAGCCCTCAGGATTAACGGTGACAAAAGACGGACCCAGGCAGCCCAGGCTGGTGCCCTGAGCTGGTGGAGAAGTGAAGGCGTGACATCTGGGGGGCAGAGGGAGGGGAAGCAGCCCACGGAGCAGGCCCGGGAGCCAAGCATTAAGAGCTTTTTGCTTCCAAGGCTGAGAAGAAAGGGAGAGGTGCAGCCAGCAGCTTCAAAGGCAGGCGCCCCAGAAGGTCCAGCATTTTTGTTCTTTCCTTTGCAAGGAGAGGAGCGCTTGCAAAGGAGTTGCTGTTTCTCTGCGCTCTGCTTTGGGGGCTGGCAGACCTCCTCCAACCGAGACTCCATCCCACAAGCTTCTTGTGGCCTCCTGTCTTGGAGTCAGGTCCCCCCATGGAAGTGAGAACCCCTTGGCCCCTCCGAGGTCCCGGGCTGGGGGCTGCTTCAGACCCAGGGGCCGAGCGTGCCTCCCACTTGTGCTCAGGTTGGCACCCAGCCCATACCCTGACCGGTGAGGTCCTATTATTCCTCCTCAAGTCATCCTGTGCCCAGGTGCCCAGGGGGGTGGCTGGGTGGGGCTTACCGGTGGGTGAGCAGAGCCGCGGGGCAGGGCTGCAGGTGTGTCTGGCCGCTGAAAGGTGTCCAGAGGTGTGCGAAAGGGCTCTGCTCACAGAATCCAGGGAGGCGTTTATAAATAGCTTTACCTCGGGCCCGCGGGTGAGCCCCAGCTTCTGATTGGCTCCGAGGGGAAGTGGTTTTGAACACTACACCGCAGCTAAGCCCGAGGAGATAGGAAAAGGAGATAAGGAAAAAAGGTCCCAAATGAACAGCCCTTTTTTTGTTTTACCTGAGGAGCAGAGCTGTTTGATGGGAGCTTGGCACTTCCTAAATCCACCCCGAAGACAATAGGTCACATTCAGCGGGGCCCCTGCCCCACAGGCTGCCGGCCCAGGCTGAGGAAGGGACAGGAGGACCCCTCTCCAAGCTAGCTGTCCTGCCGCTTGGGACTGGGGTCAAGCCAAATAGCCTCTTGGACAATGGGACTCATTGAAGCCACCAGAGTGCTGGGGTCCAGGGGCTGCTTGCTTTGAAGGTTGTAGGGGGACGGCAGACTCTGAACACCCCTGAGGAAGGGGACAAGCCCTGTCCGGGAGGCCCTCAGAGTCCATGGGTGGCTGGAGGTTGCAGTGGAGACCTGGCTTCCAGTCTGTCCCCAACCTTAAGTTGCCTGTAGGCTCTGTGCCTTGTCTATCCAGCAGTGCTTGGAGGGAAGTACTCCTGGACCTCCTACCCTCCATGTAGGGAGCGCATGGAACAGGGGGGTTTGGGATATGGTGAAGGAACTCAAGAAACAGAACTTACAGCAATGATAGGTATGTAAGCTGATCCTGAGGCTAGCAAACCTCTGATTCCCAGGCCTCTGTCACTTCCAGGATTTAACATCTTCCTGCATCACAGCTCTGCTCAGGCTGCTGCCTGCTGTCTGGGTTAGAGCCGCCTGCACATCCCTAATCCCCTGAGCCTGTGGGAGAACCTCAGCAAGGTGAGTTGATGCTTCTTGACATATCTCCTGGGAGGGAGAGTCCCCGCCTAATGCCAGGAGCCCCTTCCTTTGCAGCATCCGGGGCACTCCTGCCCTAGGCCCGAATAGTACCCCCATCTCTCCAGAAGAAAACAGAGTCTCCAAGGTGGGCTGAAGTCAGTACCCGGGCTTCAGTAAGGCACTGCCCCACCTGGGAAGACAAAAGTCCCCCGGGGAAGGTGAAATGAGCTAGCTTCGGCACATAATAAGGACTCAATAAATATTTGTTGAATGAAGAAAAGAATGAATTGTCTGCAGGCCCAGCCCAAGGGAGAGTGCATAGATGCATTGCTGTGTGGACAAGGGAAACACCCGAGGTCACTCAGAGTTGTCAGGGTGTAGTGAGGGGCCCGGACATGACTGAGGAAAGCGAGGGTGCAAGCCACCCGAGCATGCCTGGCCACCTGCTGAAGGAAGGCTGTGTGTGCACGGACACTTCCTCCAGGAACCCCTCCCCAGGCCCTGCACTGGCTTAGCTGCCATGTTCCCACAGCTTCCTCTGCTTCACCATGGTAACAATACACCGTTCACAAGGGATGGTTATTGTACATTCAATTGTCAGTCTTTCTCCAAAGACTGTGAACTCCATGAGGAGGGTGGGACAATGTATGTGTCATTCACTTTGTAGCCCTACCCCCTAGCCCAGTGCCTAGCACTGAGTAGGAGCTCAGTACAGATTTGTGGAATGGGTGAGTGATTGTACGATGGGATCTTTAAACGAAGCAGAGCCAGAAGGCGAGAATTTGTCCATACGTGTCCAGCATTGTCCAGTGGTGTGGGTAGCCTGACATGCTCTAAACGTTAGGCAGGCACGTCTTAGAAGGCAGATGAGGCATCAGGCTCTACCTATAGCCAGGCGATCGTGACCATCAAGATTGAACAACTGACTTCTAGTCAAGGTGTTGGTTCAGGTAAATGTGGTACTCACCTCCTCCCCCAAACACATCCAAATTATAGCTAAAGCACAGAACAACCATCTTTCAGAGCTGCCTGAAATAGAGCTGAAGGGAAGTCCTACAGCTATGAAATCAAAGAAGCCTCATCAAGATTGGTAGGAGGGCCCTGACTGGTTTGGCTCAGTGGATAGAGCATCGGCCTGCAGACTGCAAGGTCCCAGGTTCGATTCCGGTCAAGGGCATGTACCCTGGTTTCGGGCACATCCCCAGTAGGAGGTGTGTAGGAGGCAGCTGATCGATGTTTCTCTCATCGATGTTTCTAACTCTCTATCCCTCTCCCTTCCTCCCTGTAAAAAATCAATAAAATATATTAAAAGAAGATTGATAGGAGGGGCAGAGACAAGGAAGAAGCTGGTCCCACACTCATGTGTGGCAAATAAAAATTAGGAGGGATATCTTAGCTGTGAAAGTCACCTGCGCTCAGGGCTCCTGTGCCAGGAAGAGAAGTCCCCATTAACTTCTGGTTGTAAAAAGCAGCGGAGATTGAGGCTGAGGGAGACGGAAGCTGCTAGAGTCCCAGTAGTTCCTCTTAAAGGGCCCACACATGGACTTACTGGGACTCCCTCCCTCAGCTCCAGTGCAGGGCAGCAGCTTAAAAGGCACCAGAGACGTATGGGGAGGACCTGAATTGTTGGGCATTAGGGTGAGAGCTTGGGGGCAGCTTTCTCTCCGATAAAAGTGCTGGCAGAAGCCATTATTCCTTTGATGAGCCTTCCCCCATAGAGCCAGCCGACAGGTACCATATCAACCTGGCTCACAATGTTTGCTTTGCCCTGGTGATTCCCTGAGACCTTGCCTCACCCAACATTTGGGCCCACCGGAGCTGTTTCCAGAGCTTTATTATAGGAATGGCAAGTCATGGCTCATGCTTCAGATTTTTCTAAAATCTCTCAATTTAGCAGCACCGTGAGTCCCATACCTCTCGCTAAGTAGCCCCAGGCCCAGCAGTTGAAACAGCTGGCCTTGGCTCACAGCTCGGCCTTACCTGAGCATCTCTAAGTCCAGCATAAGAAGCAGCCACCAGCAGACCTCTTTGCAGTTTATGCCTGGGCCTGCACCTCACAGGAGGCCCAGAGCCAGAGTACTCAGTGGACAGCTTCCGTCCATGTCAAAGCACCCACACCCAACCTCCACACGTGATACACTCAATGGGTACCAGATCCCTGCTGAAGTAAGTCCTGTTCTGTGTGGTGGGCCCCTGCACAACTGATTCTCCAAGGTGATTGTAGCTTGGTGGTCAGTAGTCACAGCCAGACTTGCAGCCGAGCAGCCGGGGTAAATCCCTCCCATTGGGATCAAGGCTTAATTACAACAGAAGAGTGTACAGGTCACTCGAGTACCCAGCTGGGGTGATCAGGGAGGCTGTGCCACTGGACCCTTCAGGACACCTACTACATTAGGCTGCACTTACCCAGCTTAGGAAACATAGCAGCTCTACCAAATACATAGAAACAAACACAGAGAGGCTGCCAAAATGAGGAGATCCAGAAAGCTGGCCCAAATGAAAGAACAGAGCAAAACTCCAGAAAAAGAACTAAACAAAATGGAGACAAGGAATCTACTAGATGCAGAGTTCAAAACACTGGTTATAAAGGATGGTCAAGGAACTTAGCAAGAACCTCAACAGTATAAAAAAGAACCAGTCAGAAATGAAGGATACACTATCTGAAATAAAGAATAATTTACAGGAATTAACAGTAGAGTAGGTAAAGCTGAGAATCAAATCGTTTATCTGGAATATAAGGAAGCAAAACCCAACGAATCAGAACAGAAAAAAGAAAAAAAAATGAGGATAGTGTAAGATGCATCTGGGACAATTTCAGGTGTACCAACATTTGTATCCTGGGGGTGCCGGAAGGAGAAGAGAGAGCAAGCAAGAAATTGGAAACCTATTTGAAAAAATAATGATAGAAAACTTCCCTAACTTGCTGAGGGAAACAGACATACAAGTCCAGAAAGTGCAGAGTCTCAAAGAAGTTGAACCCAAAGAGGCCCGCACCAAGACAAATCATAATTAAAATGCAAAAGGTTAAACACAAACAGAGAATCTTAAAAGCAGCAATAGAAAAGCAGTTAGTTACTTAGAAGGCAGCTCTCATAAGACTGCCAGTTGATTTTTCGACAGAAACTTTGCAAGGCAGGAGCGGCAAGAAATATTCATGATGAAAAGCAAGGACCTACAACCAAGATTACTCTACCCTGCAAAGCTATTATTTTGAATTAATGGACAAAGAGCTTCCTAGACAAGAAAAGCCAAAGGAGTTCATCACTACCAAACCTGTATTATATGAAATGTTAAAGGTCTTCTTTTAGAAGAAGATAAAAATATGAACAATAAAATGACTTATCTATTAACAATCAAATCTGCAAACAAAATGAACCAGCAGAACAGAAACAGACTCAGAGATACAGAGAACTTTTTGTTGGTTGCTAGAGGGGAGGAGAATTGGGGGGATGGGAAAAAAAGGGTGAAGGGATTAAGAAGTACAAATTGGTTGTTACAGAGTAGTCATGTGGATCTAAAGTACAGCATAGGGAATATAGTCAATAATAATCTAATAACTAGGTGTGGGGCTAAATGGGTATAGGATTTATTGGGGTTATCACTTATTAAGTTAGGTAATGTCTGGTCACTGAAACTAATGTAATGATGCATGTCAATTGTAATTGAAAAGAAAAAAAATGATTGAACACAAATAAATAAATAAATAAATAAATAAGCAAATAAATAAATAAAAAGTACACCAGAAAAGAAACAAAAAGATCAAACAACTACATCCCTTGCTGAGATATCATGCCTGTCAGGGAAACTTTTTGTTGCAATTTGGTTCCTTCAGAGCAGAGAAGGCATTGCCCAACTGACCGGAACATCCGGGGCTGCCTGCTGGTACATGTCTCTCTTTTAAATGACCCACAAACACTGTGGTCTATTGATTAGTCTAGTGTGGATTTTGCCAATGTGAGTCAGTCTCCCCTGAGTCCAACTGATTTTCCATAGTAACACTTGGCTTCCACACAGGTTATCTGGTTTCATTCTCATAACAACCATGTGATTTAGGCATGTTGTTCTCATTTTTCAGATGAGAAAACTGAGGTTGACTGACGAGAAATAACTTGCCCAAGGTGAAAAAGAACGAGGTGGAAGAGACAGGATTCTAACTTAGATATGATGGCTTCAAATCCCATGCTTTGTCCATTTTATCACTTTAATCTTTGAGTCTGAAAAGCTAACGATGACACAAGACCACACCATGTAGACACTCGCAGGTCCACCTCTCCAGATGAGGATGACTGGGACTCCAGAACATGTTCTAAGTTTGGGAACTTGTTGGCTCCTCCCCAGCCCTTCTCCTACTGCCTTAGCCAAATTCTTGGTGTGTAGATCTTGCATAATAGTGACAATAAGCATAGATGAACCCAGAGGTTTCACTGAAGTCACCAAGGGAGATGGACAGGGGCCTCAGAGCCTGGGAACTGCGTACGGGTGGGAAGCCCAGGAAGGAGGAAGCTGGACCAGAGGCTGGAGAAGCGGAGGACAGGAGGTAGAGAGGCCCTGATGACGCCCAGGGCATCTGAGGGTATCTTGGATAGAACTGAGACAGAGTTAGGGCTGTTGGAGGGGAAACAAAGATATGAGAAACAGGCAGACAGATGGCAGAAATAGAAACACCGAGAAAAGGAGTCAGACTCAGAAGCAAAGAGCGAGGAGCGAGGAACACATTGACATCCAGAGCAGCTTACAGCCTTGAGTTTTCAACCTTATTCCTCTCTCTGGAGCATACGACTCCTTTGGTAGCAACCGACTCCCCCCCACCTCCCCAGGGTTGAAAGCTGTTACTCATTCGTTCGTGCGCTGACTCAGTGCCAGGGTCCTGTGCTGGGGATACTGCGATGAGACACACCCCTACCCCGAAAGGACCTCAGTCTGGTGGGAAACCCAAGGGAGTGAGGAGACCATTGTCACATGGAAACATAGTGTGCCATGGGAGTGCGGAGGGAAGGCACCACCCCTCAGTCCTCGAGGGGACGGAGGGATGCCAGGGAGCGCTTCCCCCAGGAGGGGACACAGGGGGGCCTCCACAGCTAGAGCCCGGGGAACCTGACCTCTAAACCCCAGGTGGCCACTCCAGGAGGAAGTGGGATGGGGGCTGCCCCTGAAAGGGGTTTCCAGCTTGTTCCCCAGCCCCCGACTTCTAAATCCATCCAAGTTTCTCTGCTTTAAAGCCCATTCCTGAGTCCGTGTTCCTTTCTGAGCCAGAGTTTATCGTCCTCCTCCAACCCTATTCTTCAACATATGGCATTTCACTCACTCCCTCTCTCCCTCACACCGAACTGGTTTGGGGGATTTACTGAGCTATGCAAATAAAATCCAAGAACCCACAAAGTACCCTCCTGACACATTACCTTTGTTCTGGTCCAGCTAAGGAACAGGCTCGCTTTCTAATGAGCAAACTGAGGCTAGATCCCCAAGAAGATTCATTCTTCTTACCTGTGTCCATCCTTGGGCCTCTGGTCTTACCTGCACCGGCTGGCTTCTTGCACATGCGTCCTGTGTGGGGCGTGTGCCAAGGGTGTGGGCAGAATCATGTTTTGGGCAGAGCAGCCCAGTGACTTAAGCAAACACCTCAAGGCTGGAGACAGAAAATTCTTCACCACCCAGCCCTGCAGTGGCAGGTCTGACCTGGCCCTGTGGCTGCCAGTTTCAGGACTTCATGGGGCCTGGAGGGGCTGTGGAAAGACTCCAGGAGAGGTGTCTGTGCCCCCGCAGGAAGCTCAGTCAGGAGACAGGGGAGGCGAGGTTAGTAGGGTAACACCAACCTGTGCCTGGTCTTTCAACCGAGGGAACCTGGACTCCTGCCGTGCTCCTGACACCATGCGAGGAGCTGAGGACCGAAGACCCTGGAGAGCCAGTCTTTGGGAGGCTAAGACGCTGAGAGGAGCAGGCGGAGGGAGGCTTCCCAGAATCCACCTGCCAGCAGAGCGAGGGGGCAGTCCATTGAAAGGCACCTAAGGGTGGATTCTGAAGTGTGAACCTTGAGGACAGGACCCATCTGGAGAGTCATTTCCACGTTGGCCAAGACGCTCCAGCATTTGGGGTCCGAGGAAAGGGAGCGCCAGGGAACCATGGGGAGAAAAGGAAGGCGCCTCAGGGTTCATTGGAGTCACTTCCCTCCTTTTACAGATGAGGAATCAGAGGCCCCAGGACAGAGGGACAATGGCTGAGCTGAGTTCATGCTCAGCCCAAGCCCTCAGCCTATCCCTCCAGCCTGGCCCTGAAGCACAAACCAAGCTCTCCCTCCAAAGAGGTGGCAGGAGGTTTACCTGGGGACCCTCCTTGCTCCCCATTCTCAGTATCACTCAATGGTTCCCGGACACATGGCACTCTCTGAGGTGGGCATGTGCTGGCTGGAGAGAACCAGTGGGCTCTGTGCAAGGAAAGGTTTGGGGAAAGCAGGTCTGCAGTGTGTGGGGGGAGGGCAGCCGGGGAGCCCAGCAGGATGTGGCTCCTGGGTGGGCTGGTCCAGAGGGACTCTGCTCAGAACCTGAAACTGTGGCCTGGGGGAGGGTGTTGGGAATGCTGAGAATGAGGCTGGAGATGGGGAGCAGGGGAGAAGGAGATCCAGGCTATTAATGTTGTTGGAGAGGCCTCCTGGCTGCAGTTCTGGTTTTGGGGCCTTAAGCCAAAGGGGCTGCCTCCCTAGATCCCCAGTTCAGGGAGAACTGAGGTAAGTGGAGAAACATGGAATCGCTGACCCAGGGTTCCAGGGCCTCAGCTTATCGCCAGGGTCTAGCTTGAGTAGCGCTAGATTTAAATCAGAAGGTGTTTGGTGATGTTAGGAAAGTCAGAGGAAAATGCTCTCTCTCATTTCCCCTTCCCCATTTCCCATTCGGCACAAGGAAAGAATAAAACTGGAAGATACCTGTCACTCACCACCCGGTCCAGCCCCCCCAACTCTCCCCCTGGCCCCCGGCCCTTCCACCCCCCTGCCCCCCCGTTCCCCTTGACCACACATGCCTCTCAGAGTACTGGCAGCTGTACTCTCTGCGCACACTCCTGCCCAAGGTGAGGTGTTCTGTGTCCCCAACAGAGATTGTATCACATGTATTCGAGAGGCTTCAGGATATAGTGGGGAAATAACAGAATTTAGGCCCAAAGCCTGACTCTGGGCTTCCTAGTCATGTGACCTCGGGCAACATATTCATCATCTCTTTGAGCCTTGGTTTGTTCATCTGTAAAAGAGGTCATGTGGCAAAAAGGAGGTGCTTTTGTGAGGCAAGTTCCTTTCCTTCCAGGACAAACGCGTGTCCCTTGGTGACTTCCTACTGTACATCCATTTGCGTGTCTCCATCATCATCTCCTACCCACTGTCTTCAGCCCTTCAGCCACACCCAGCCAGCTGACACCCCCTCACACCCTGCACAGTGGATGGCCATTCCCCCCTGGTCCCGGGGAGCCAGGAGTGTTGAGGTCTCACCTGTAGGTCTTGCCCTCACCATCTCCCAGGGATGCAGCCAATTGGCAGAATGGGTTTGGGGATGTTCTTCTCCCAGGCTGCTCTAGCAGAGCAAAACCGTCCTGGCGTGACCTGCATTTGGGCCGTGGAGCCCCAGCACCCACTGCCCCTCTGCCTCTAGGAAGTGAGCGTGTGTGTGTGTGTGTGTGTGTGTGTGCGCGCGCGTGCGTCCACAGCACGGGTGCCGGATCAGAGAGGCATACCTTTCTAAAAGGGACTGAGACTTGGGGCATGGAAACACCTTCCTCTTCTTCTCTCCTCACCCCATTTCCTCATGACCCTCGGCCTGTGGTCCTTTGTCAAGCCCCGAGGCAGCTAGCCCTCTCCTGGGTTGGGGTGAACCCTCTTAACCTCTAGGTCCTGGAGCCCCTCTGCCTGAGAAATAAGCCAGACTCCAGGGCCAGACCCACAGTAGGTGTGGGCAGCTTTGCAAGAACCATGTCCTGAAGCCGGGACTGTCCGCAGTTCAAGGGAGAGTGGAGGGGAATGTGTCTCTCTCCGGCTTTTCCCCCTGCCAGGGGCTATATTGGGGGGACTAGTCCAGGAATGTATCAGTGTCGGTCCCCAAGGCAAGCCTTTGATTGCTGTGGGGTTTTTTTTAACTGTTCAAGGTCAGGGCATTCAGCACCCTGATTCCTCCCTTTCTCACCTTCCAGCAGCCTCCCCAGAACTACGTACTCACAAAAGGCTGAGGTGGAGGCGAGAGCCTGGTCAAGGGTAAGTCTCCAGCCCTAGAAAAGGGGCTTGTCCACTCTGGGTGTGGGGCTGGGACCAAGACAAGGCTTTGGCCTGGGACACACTCAGGGTTCCTCGGGCCCCTCAGTCCTCACCAGCCAGAACCCTGTTCTCCCTCTGGGAGTCGGGGGGACGTGGGACAGGCAGAGAGTTCCCTGAGAATGTGGTCCCTGTGGAAGGATGGAGGAGGGAACCAGGGACCTCTGCCAGGCCACTCGCCTGGGTCTCCGTGCCCGGCAGGTAGAGGCGGGTGTGACGGCTGAGGGGCTCTGCAGTCCAAGGCTAGAGAAGTGCATGTCCTAAGCCACAGCGTGCAGAGAACGGACTCATAGCTCAAGCATACTCTGCGGAGTCCTGGGGTCGCCTTGGTTGGCTGCGGCTAGTTCCTGTCAGCCCTCCTGGGCTGTGCTCCGGCCTGGGCTGCTTACAGAGCTGCATTGTTCCCTGCGAGCCTCTTGAGCATTTAGCTCGTCTCATCCTGCCAGTACATTACTTGGCTGTGATTCCTGCTGAAGACATCTTAGGGGGCAGGCAGGGCGCCAGGCTTGCGGGCAGGACACCAACTCCTCCACCAAGCAGGGAGCTCAGAGGCGGCCAGGGGCTCAGCAGCCTGCAATGTGACCGATGTGACTATTAGGGCTGAATGCCAAGGACAGCAACAAGTCTGCAGGGGAAGTTCTGACGCCCCTCCTGGCCTCGGTGAGGAGGCCGAGAGCAGATTCTGTAACCAGAGCATCTTGGGCTTGGCTCTGGCTCCCGGGGAACAAGCTGTGTGATTATGAGCACATTATTGAACTTCTCTGAACTCTAAGTTTCCTTATCTGCAAAATGCCTCCCGCCTCCCAGTGATGTTGGGGAGATGAAACAAGGGAATGCATTGAAAGCACTTAGCACAGGGTCTGGCACTTTCTAGAGGGTTTACCCCCACCAGTATTGTCCTTTCAACTACGCCTTCTCCCCATTCAGCTTCCTTCTGTGTTCTCTAAGTCATTCAGCTCAAGCCACACCTCCTCCATGAAGCCCACCTTGCTTGCTCTGATTGTACCCACACTCCTCTAGGGCTCTCAGGTGATAACTGCAGCTAGATACTTGACCACATGCTGTTAGGGATTTGGTTCTAGTGGTTCATAAGAGGCAACCTTCCTGGAGCATAGGACCTGGTGTATTGCTTTTATTTAGTCCTTCATGCACCAAACTGTACTAAGCATGCTAACATGAGTGCTTACTTATTGACTGAACATACCCATCCTGGGTCCTGCCCCAGGGCAATTAGAAGACCCATCATTTATTAAGGTTTCAGTCATGCTTTATGAGAGGTCCAGAGTTCCAAAGAGGTGCTTCAGTTGCAGCCACACCCCACCAGCTAGTGAGCTCCTATTACTGTGACTTACCCACATTTTTTTGGGGGGAGGTGCACCCTTTCTTCCCCCTGTATCCGTCTGAGTTCAGAGCCTGAATTCCCACCCTGGCTCTAGTTTCCTGTGGTTAGGCGTGGGGGTCTCGAGGGGTCTCTGGGTAGGTTTTTCTGCTCCAAATTTCATTCTTTTTTTTAAATCAAGTTTTTATCGATTTTAGAGAGAGAGGAAAGGAGAGGGAGAAACATCGATGTGAGAGAGAAACATCGATTGCCTGTTTCCTGCACACCTCCTACTGGAGATCAAACCCACAATCTGGGCATATGCCCTGACCAGGAATTGAACCAGTGACCCTTTGATGCATGGATGACAGTCAACCAACTGACCCATACCAGCTAGGGCTCCAAACTCAGTCTTACCGTCTATTGCCCACTGCCATGGAGAGAGGATCCCTCCTGAGAACTTTGCTCTGCCACCTCCTGGTGCTGGCTTCTCTTCAATCTGTGTCACATTGTGTTGTCCCAACCCTGGTACAGACTGCTAGCTGTCAGCCATCAGAGACAGCTTTATGATGGGGCACTTGGTGGCAAGCTGGACGCCATTTCCCAGCCCCCTTCCAATGAGGTGAGGCCATGTGACTGGGCCCTCACCACGGAATGCCAAGTGAGCTGAGCCACCTCCAGGTCTGAGCCTTAAACAAGGTCCTGCACTTAGCACTTAGCACAGGGTCTGGATGTGCCTCCTCCCGCCTTGCTGGTGACTCACCTTCTACAGGTGATGACAATGGCCTGGTGAACGGCATAGCAACAGATGGAAGGGACCGGAGCCTGTGAACAGTGTCATGAAGCCAGGGCTCCACCAGCCTGGAACATTCACCTTGAGACTGTTGTATGGGAGAAAAACACCAGTAATCTGTGAGCCACCGTGGTCAGGTGCTACCACTGTACCGCAGTTTAGTCGCTAGCACACACAGGGCCTGAGTGTAACGGGAACACAACTCCTTCAGCCTCTGTGTGTAGTCCTACAACCCCTTTCCAAGGGCTGGACCAACCCCCAGGGCTCATCTTAGAAAGAGGCCATTGAGGTCCATTTCCTGGGTTCTCTTCCTCTGTCTCAGAGACCACAGGACCCTCCCCTTCTTGTCAATAGAAGTCTACATCTAGAGCAGTGGTTGCCAACCTTTCAGACCTCAGGGACCACCAGTGGTTCATGGACCACCGGTTGGCGCCTGCTGCTCTAGAGGGCTCATCAGACACACCCAGACTCTGGAGCCCAGTTTAGGGTCAGCTGGGACAGACAGCCCTGTGTGTCTCTCATAGCAGAGTCTTTGTGACCTCTGCCCCCTGTTAAGGTGAGCTTCCTTGATGAGGGCTCAGCCCTCCTGCTTGGCTCAGAGTGAGAATAGGAAGCAGGTGATGGATGAAGCTGTGCTACTGACTGAAGGAAAAAAAAAATCTAATAAAAGAGTAATATGCAAATTGACCCTCACTCCATCACGCCCACAAGCTATGCCCACCAACCAATCATGAGAAAATATGCAAATTAACTCAACTGAGATGGCAGCGGCCATGGAGCTGGAGTTGCCCCTGGCAATGGAGGAAGCCAAGGCCCTGTGGGCCCTGAGCTCTACTCAAGGCTACAAAGTTTCAATTATAGAAGATAAACCCCAGATACCTGCTTCCAGCCAGGCACCCCAGTAGGGACCTGAACCCTGAAGGGGCTGTGGGCAGCCTGAAATGGCCATCAGCCCCTCACCCAGGCTGGCCAGGCATGTCAGCAGGTGGACATCCCCCAAGGGGTCCCAGACTGCAAGAGGGCACAGGCCAGGCTGAGGGACCCCTCCCCCCCGAGTGCACAAATTTTTGTGCACTGGGTCTCTAGTAAATAAAAGGTTCTTTAAGAGCTCCCTGTGTTTGTGGAGTACCTTCAGTTTATCGAGCGCTTTCACATGCACCATCTCATCGCCTTGTTAGCCACAGCCCTGTGACATGACGCGGACAGGAGCGCTTCACCCCATTTTACATTTGTGGAGACTGAGGAGGAGTTACCCATCCAGGGAAATGCCAAGTGTGCACCAGACCCCAGGGCCGTTGTGCTCTTATTTCTATGCCCTGTCAGTCTGGAAAACAATGCTTTGATTGAGGATGACAGGGAGAAGAGGGCATATTCTTCTTCGGCTAAGGGGAAGGACCTTCCTGCCATTTCCAGACCAAGTGGGGGGGTTGCTAGCCTTCCCGCATACCTTGTCCCCATCCAGTTCCTGCCCTTACTCTAAGACTGTGAGGTAAACTGGTCTGCAGGCCTAGCCTTGTCTGAAGAAGTTGGGGTCCCTAAACCAAAGAACTTATATACTAATATACATGACCCATGGACACGGGCAATAGGGTAGTAAAGACCTTGGAAGGGGGCCAGGGAAAGCGGTGGAAAACTGGAGATATCTGTAATACAATCAATGATGAAAATGCATGAAAGGAAAGAGAAGTTGAGGTCTGGGAGGAAGAGACACCCAGACGGGTCTGCCTGGAGTGACCCACACTGGGCTGCCCCTGAGAGAAGTCCTCAGCCCAGGGAGACTTTTACCTCGAGTGGCTCCACCATACCAGGCATGTGGGTGGAGTGTAGGATAAAGGGCCAGAGGAGAAGGAAGGCTGATTTGACCCCAGTGTCCCTGATTTTGCTGCCCCACCAATTACACAAACACAGCCCTGTGCTCGTGTCCAGCACACCCACAGATCAAGAGCCACCGACCCCAGGACCCGTTGACTTCTATGGAAAAGGAGCATGCAGGATTTAAGTTAGACACAAAGGAGAATTTCCTGGACAGTGACTGGGCAGTGTGGAATCTTCTGAAGGGAGTACGATAGTCTCTATAAATGCGAGAGAAATGCCTGTCCCTCTGGTTGTGGGGATGAGGGTGGGGGAGGGAAGGCCCTTGACCTGGACTTGCCCAGAGGAAGCTGGATAAACAAGGCCTGCAATCTCTACTGGTGAGCACCTTCAGGCCCAGGCAGAAGGAAAAATAAGGAAAAAACAAAGTAACAGGTATAGTAGGAACTATATCCCTTACTTATTTCTGTGCCTGGGAATGAGAGAATAAGAGGGAGTCCTGAGCCTGGAATATAGCAGCGAGGGGGCTGCTTGCCTGCCGGGCAGTGAGCCATCATGGAAGAAGGACTCTTGGTCCTTAGAATAGGGAAATGGTGAGGAGTCTGTGAGATGCAGTACTTCTCTGTGTCCAGCGGGCCAGAGGCATCTGGAATGGCCAATAGGTCTATGTGGGCAAGTGAACTCAGGGGACAGAGCAAGAGGGGAAGCCGGGCCAGGGAGGGTGAAAGAAGGGTTACCTGCCCCTCTACTCACTGAGCCAGAGTCTGCTGTGTCAAATGAAGCAAGGGAGAGGGGCTGAGAGGGCATGAAGAAGGTAGGATAGATGGTTCCCTGGACACATGAATTCTTTTTATTACCACATTTTACTACGAAAAATGTAAAACACACAGAGCAGTTGTAAGATTTCTATGGTGAGCACCATGTATCCACTCCTGGACTCTACCATTAACATGTGCTTTATCACATGTCTAACTAATTGTCCACCTCTCTATCCACCCAACAACCCCTCTTCATTTGGTTTGCCTTTTAAAGTAAGGTGTAGGGCCCGACCAGCGTGGCTCAGTGGTTGAGCGTTGATCTATGAACCAGGAGGTTCAATTCCCGGTCATGGCACCTGCCTGGGCTGCGGGCTTGATCCCCAGTGTGGGGTGTGCAGGAGGCAGCCCATCAGTGATTCTTGCTCATTATTGATGTTTCTATCTCCCTCTGCCCCTCTCTTCCTCTCTGAAATCAATAAAGAAAAAATTTTAAAAAATAAAGTAAGATGTAGACATCGGTATTACCTAGGCCAACACTTTAGTGTCATATTAACAAGAGTTTAATATTTTTCACAGTTATTTACTTCTTTTGACATGCTTCATGTACAGCAAATTGAATGACTCACAGGTGTTCCATATATGAGTTCTGAAAAATGTCAGCACCTGTGCAATTCAGCCCCCCAGCAAGATACAGGACATGGTGATGACTCAGGAAGTTCCCTCGTGGCTCTTCCCAATAAATCCCACCCACCCCGACCCAAGCGTCCTGACAGGTGAGATTTGCCTGTTCTATAACTTCATTCATATGAATGAGATCGTACAACATGTTCTCTTTTTAAAAAACACACATATTTTTATTGATTTCAGAGAGGAAGGGAGAGGGACATCAATGGTAAGAGAGAATCATTGATTGGCTGCCTCCTGCACACCCCGCCCCCTACTAGAGATGCAGTCCACACCTGGGCATGTGCTCTGACCAGGAATTGAACTGTGACCTCCTGGTTTATAGATTGATGTTCAACCACTGAGCCACACCAGCAGGGGGCCAATATGTTCTTTTTTTAAAAAAAAATATATATTTTATTGATTTTTTACAGAGAGAAAGGGAGAGGAATAGAGAGTTAGAAACATCGATGAGAGAGAAATATTGATCAGCTGCCTCCTGCACACCTCCCACTGGGGACGTGCCTGCAACCAAGGTACATGCCCTTGACCGGAATCAAACCTGGGACCCTGGAGTCTGCAGGCTGACGCCCTATCCACTGAGCGGAACTGGTTAGGGCCAATATGTTCTCTTGAGAGGGCTTCTTTCCCTGGGAGAATGACTTTGCATTCTTTGGGAAAGAACCTGTTTTATATAAAGTCAGAACTTTTTTTTTTAACCACCCAAGAACATGTCCCCCAATCTAATCTTC
This sequence comes from Murina feae, assembly GCA_004026665.1. NCBI lineage: Eukaryota > Metazoa > Chordata > Mammalia > Chiroptera > Vespertilionidae > Murina > Murina feae. The sequence goes on along the minus strand of PVJC01008973.1, from coordinate 7,429 downwards.
ATTAACTACAGGGAAGCTGTGTCTACAGGGGCATGATCAGCGCCTCAGCACACCCATTCTGTTTGTCCTTGACCAGCTGTAGGTAAACAGGGCTGGGCCAGAGAGCTCTGGGAGGTGTGCGAGGTTTCTCAGGCCCCAGCCTTCTGCTCCTGCTACAAACTGCCTTTCCAGGGACCACCCCTCCCCCTGGGCCCCATCTGATATCCTCTTCCCACTCGGGGCACTTAGGTCTCTGCCTTCTTCACACCCTCCCCCACCTCCCCAACTCAAACCCGAGGATCTGATACCAGCCATTTACACGCGATAACTGATAGTCCGGTTACACTGTAACTGGACCGCCTACCTCCAAGGTGCTGCCTCCACGGGACACACTTGTTCCCGATTTTATCTCTGAGTGAGGCCGATAGGCTCCTCAGCACAGTCCTCTCTGACTTCCTCTGAGGCTCCCTAAGGACACGGCGTTTCTTTTCTTTTTAATGTTTTCTATTGATTTTAGAGAGAGAAGAAGGGAGATGTGGAAATGTAGACGAGAGAGGGACATCGATTGGCTGCCTCCTGCACACCCTTCACTGGGACCTGCGACCCAGGCATGTGCTTTGACCGGGAATCCAACAGGTGACCCTTTGGTGTGTGGGATGGCGCTCAGCCCCACCGAGCGACACGGGCTGGGCGGCGAGGTGTTTCTTTGAAAAGATCTAGATTTTTAGCTATTCTTAGAATCAGCCCACAGATACAGCACAGAAGGCTTGGAACTTGGATGATATAAAAGTAGTGCTGTGCTGGCAGGAACGGGACGGGGTGGAATGGTATGGTGGGTGAGGAGGGGAGGCCATAGTTGCCATGTAGAGTTCACACACACACAAAATAATGATACACAAAGCTTTAACATTTTTGAAAGATCCAAAGGCAACTGCCAGAAGGCCCGCCATGATGAAATTAGGAAAAGTGGAAGGGGAGGCGGGGGCAGTCTCCGGAGAAGTGTCATTGAAGGATTGTGTATTTTCGTCCCCTTCCCTCGGAGGGGGTGGGGGGAGAAGGGGGTCCTAATGTGAGGTGGCTCTGGGTGGTGGGCACACAATGCAACGTGCAGATCTTGTCACATGGAAACCCGCACCTGAAACCTATATGATCATGTCGACCAATGTCACCCCAATAAATTTAATTAAAAATAAATACATACATAAACCAGGAAAGGAAAGAATTGTGTATTTTCTCGGAAGCGTGTGTGAAGGAGGCATCCACGAAGCACTCTGCCCAGGTTTATTTGTGAAGTGAAAGAACCCCCCTCCCCTCCTTGCCAGATCGCTGAGGAAGAGGCTCCAGAACAGGTGCCAGGGTTTTCCCTGGGCCTGAGACTCTCTGACGCCCCTCCGCACGCCCCCCCCCCCCAAACGCCCTAGGTTGAGAGGCACAGCCTTTGGCAAGGCATGTAGGCCTGGGATGGGAAATAGGAAATCTGAGGGACCCAGAAAATTACTCCAAGTCCATTCTGCTGCCCCAGGAGGAAAATCCAAGTTGGTCCTTTGATCAGGACATTGGTTGCGCTGTGTGGGGGTGCTATGTGGGCTGGACTCCTCTCTGCACCCCCACTCCTCACAGCCTCTGCTGCAGAGCGGTGGGAAGTTTGCTCTGAACCATCAAGTCCGGTTCTTTTCTAGAGGGCGCTCTCAGCACCAGGAGGCAGCCACCAACGGGACCAGGCACCTCTGGTCAGCCCCCTCCCTCCAGTCCTTTCCTTTGTGGATGGAAAAAAAGGGGCTTCTGTGGAAAGTCACCTGACAGGGTGAGCGGATCCTAAATTCCTAACGGGCAGGTCATGCTGGGTAGTCACGCCCTTGGTCTTAAGCTAGCCCTGTCCATTGTTTTTTTGATTAATCCTCACCCGAGGATATTTTTCCATTGATTTTTTTTTAGAGAGAGTGGAAGGGAGAGGGAGAGAGAAACATCGATGTGAGAGGGACACCTTGATTGGTTGCCTCCTGCACGTACCCTGACCGGAGCTGGGGAACCTGCAACCAAGGTACATGTCCTGGACCAGAATTGAACCCAGGACCCTTCGGTCCTAGGGCCGATGCTCTATCCACTGAGCCAAACCGGCTAGGGCCCCTGTCCGTTGTTTCTGTGCATCTAGGGCAGAGGTGGGGAACGTCCGGCCATTGTCCATAGAAGGCCCAGGAAACCATTTGGTCTGGCCCTGCCCAGGCATCAGAGGTGAGTTACTGAAATGATTGACTAAATAGAGGAGCTAATTTTTAAGGTGATCATTTTGTATGGCCCCTGAATGATATTGTTACAAATATCCAAATGACCCTTGGCAGAGAAAGCTTGCCCACCTCTGATTTAGGTAACATATCTCAGAAATAAGTCATAACCATCCTCCAGAGAGCACGTGATCCTAACTAACCTGTAGCCCATTCCTCGCCCCATGTAGACTTCCTTAGTTCCCCTCCTAATTTCAAATGCACCAACGGAGCTGCGAGATTGTTATTCTCAGGAGCTTTTGACATCTTGCTCTCCAGCATATATTGTCAGTTTGGCTCAAATAAACTCATAAAAATTCTCTACAGGTTTGGACATTCCTTTCAGTGACGCCTTCTCAGAACTGGGCTCGCCTCCCCGGCCTGTTCTAACCCAGTAGCTCTTTCCCCAGCTCCCATCTTATGCTTGACTGCAATTAGGTCTCCCAGCTTGGCTGTACTTTAGAACTACCTGGAGGATTATAAAATGAAATGTACATATTCTTAGGCCTTGTCCCTAGATATTCAGATTCACTACATCTTGGTGGTCTTAGGCGTGTTTTATAGGCCTTAGGTACATAGCTAGGGAAGGGAAGCCTGCCTTACCCTAAGTCCTGCCTCCTTTTCCCTCTAACCTCCCAAATAAGTGTTCTGCTTTCTGGCACCAATGACGTGATTTTCATACGTAAGGGATGGTTTCTCACACTTTTATTTAAAAAAAAAAATCAAGATTCTTTTAATATCTATCTATCTATCTATCTATCTATCTATCTAACTATATATACCATTCTTTATTTTATTCTTAGTTTTTTAAAAAATTACCTTTATTGTTGAAAGTATTACAGATGTCCCCCTTTTCCCCCCATTGATGTCCCCCTTTTTCCCCACCTCCCCTCCCTCAGGTCTTCACCAAACTGTTATCTGTGTTCATGGGTTATGCATATATGCATGTAAGTTCTATGCTTATTCTCTTCCCACCTACTCCCCCCTCTTCCCTCTGAGATTCTTCTATCTATTCCATGCTTCTATGTCTCTGGATCTATTTTGTTCATCAGTTTATTTTGGTCATTAGCTTCCACATATGAATGACATCATGTGATATTTGTCGTTCTCTGACTGGCTTATTTTGCTTAGCAAAATACTCTCCCGGTCCCTCCATGCTCTCTCAAAAGGTAAGAGAGTCTTCCTATTATAGCTGTATATTTTCCCATGGTGTAAATGTACCACAGCCTTTTTATTCACTCAGCTACTGATGGGCATTTGGGCTGTTTCCAGATTTCAGCTATTGTAAATAGCACTGCTATGGACATAGGGGTGCATACATTCATTCTGATGGGTGTTTCAGGATTCTTAGGCTATAGGCCTAGAAGTGGGATCACTGGGTCAAATGGCTCTATGAAATGTCCCTCTGTCTCCTGTGCTATTTCCAAACTGATCCCGAAGTCATCATCTTTGCCACCAGCGGTGTCACTGTATAAGACACGCCCCTGCTCCGGAGGGTCCTCATCATGGAGGCTCTAGAAGGCAGAGGAGACAGAGCAGCTCCACACTGTTCTAGCCACAAGGAGAGGGGTCAGATCGGGGACTGGCCCTTATGGGACTCCAGTCTCAGCCCCACATCAAGCTCTTCCTTTGAATAACTGGCTTCCCCCTCTCTTTTTTTGGAGAGACTTTCCTCAGTCCCCAAAGAGAGGCGGGGTAGTGGGAATGCACACTGTGGATGAAAAGGGGGTTCTACAGGAAGTAGAGCATTGCATTGGAGGATCTGATCATAAACTCCTAGCTGGGTAGGTGACGGTGAGCAGTCATACCCCAGGCCCATGACTTCTTTAGTGAATTTTAAGCCAGTCTTGCCCATTGTTCTTGGGCACCCAGGTTAACACACCTTTGAAATGCCTGAGTAATGCCCGTCAAATGCGTAACCACCCCCAAGATACCACAGAGTCCTCACTATCCTGTAATCCAATCCCTGCCTTGTTTTCTCCCACCTTCATGGAATCTTCCTTATGTTCCCCTCCTTGATTTCAAATGCACAAAAGAACATGCAAAACTGTTATTCTCTGAGGCATTTGAGATCTTGTTTCCTGGCAATTGTCAGTTTTGGCTCAAATAACCCTTTTTTTAAAAAAAAAATGGATTTTAGAGAGAGGGAGAGAGACATAGAAACATCGATGTGAGAAACATTGATCAGCTGCCTCCTGCATGCCCCCTATTGGGGACTGGTCGCGCAACCCAGGCATGTGCGATGCTCAGTCCACTGGGTCACACTGGCTGGTCTCAAATAACTCATAAAAATTCTCCATAGGTTTTTTACATTGACAACACTAACCAATACCCTCAACCTATCCCCAGGCATCTCATTCCCTTTCTGAGCTAGTTAAGCCACAGAACTGGTAATAATATCTTGGTCTGTGACCTCCACAGAGGAAAATATGCATCAAAAACCTGAAATGAATTATTGGGATGTAACTTCTCTTAACCTTCCCAAGGCATTCCTCATTGGAGGAAGGAAGGGAGGAAGGAAGGAAGGAAGGAAGGAAGGAAGGAAGGAAGGAAGGAAGGAAGGAAGGAAGAAAGAAAGAAAGAAAGAAAGAAAGAAAGGGAGGAAGGGAGAAAGGGAGGAAGGGAGGAAGGGAGGAAGGAAGGGAACTAATGGAAGAAAGTTATAGGAAGAAGGTGAGCCGTTCCTAACTCCAGGATAAAATTCCAACACCAGTGAAAGAGGTTATTTGGGACTGAGGACTTTGTTGGTGCCCCTCCATTTGCAGCCACTTCCCACAGACCCTACTGAATGGGCGCACAAATTGTAAGTGTGTGTGTGTTTGAATGATTTGCCTAAGTTACATCTTGCAAGTTACTTCCTCCTTCTCTGGCAAAGGACAAATAGAGGAAGACCCTGCTAATACTGAGGGTGTTAAATTAAAAAGATTGACGTCTATAGAAAACTCATTTGAAAGTTCAGTAAGCTCAAATATATTGTTTTTGCAAATGACCTTGCTCAAAGAGCTTCAGGCATTTTGTCCTTCACTGATCCTGCCCAGGTCCAGGCTGGGCAATGAGGTGGTGGAACAGGCAGGGGCCAGGAGTAACATGCCGAGTTCCCGGGGCTGGCGAGCCCCCTCAGCCTCACCTTTACAGGGCTCCCAGGCTGCAGGAAAGCAGGGGTGGGGGAGAGGGGTGGGAGGAGGCGTGTTACCGGAGGGCACCTGGGCCCTAGGGATTTGCTCACTCCCTGGAGTTCAGCTGGAATACATTAGCTCTAGCTGATGGGCATTCCTCCTGGGCTGCCCCGCAGCCTCCCAGGCAAGGACTGGCCCACTTAATGAGCACTCCAGACACTGCTGAGGGCTAGCGTCAGACCCACTGCTTCTCCAGACCTGGGGACTCTCCACAGCTCCCTGGATTTTTCTCCTCTGCTATAGCATCCCCTCCAATTTTATGCTCCTCAAATACCAGGCTTCTTCAAATTTCATACACAGAACATGCTTTCTTGTGTTTTAGTTATTTTTTTTCCTGCGTATAAAGGTAACTCTTGCTCATAGTAAAAATTTCAAACAAAATAGTAATGTGCAACTAAAAAAACAAAAGCCTCCATCATCATATTTTCCTGAGATCACAACCACCGTGGCTGAGCATACACCCTTCCAGATCTTTCTCTGAGCATGCACACACAGCTCGTATCTGCCAGGGCCTTTGTTTCCCCACACCTTTGCTCACACTGTCTCCTCCTGCTTCCTGGAATCACCTCTCTTTCCTTTTGCTGGTTTTACTTCTACACATTCTGATCAACTCAGCCCACTTTCTCCTTCTCTCATCCCCCAGCCTGAACCAGGTGTTCCTCCCACAGCTCCTTGAGCCCCTGCAGGATGAATGCTCAGTTCCCTGCTGATATGTCTGTCTCCTCCACTACAGTATAGGCTAATGGCCAAGGGGCGAGGGCCAGGGCGGACCCCAGCCCCGCGAGAAGCCCTGTTTCCTCTGGTTCTGTTAGATGGCACTATTCACTTCAGTATCCTCCATGCCTGGCTCACTGCCTGGTGCATGGTTGGCGCTCAGTAGGTGTTTGTTGAATAAGAAAGTGCGTAAGTTCTGAGTCCCCGCAGATGTCTCCACCATGGGACTTTCCTATGCAGAGAGGCAACCACTGGAAGGAGGACATAGCTCCTTCCTGCCCGGTCCCAGGAGCTGCCACTAACTTACAGGGGTTGTGTAACCTTGGGGACAGTCCCCTCAGGATGTTGTGATGGTAAGAATTTACGAAGTGAGGTTCCCTCCCAGCTCCCACTCCCACTCTTGCTCCCACCCCATGAAACCCGTAGAGCTCAGGCCTCTAGCATAGCTTGTCATGAATCCAGGGACTGGTTCTCAGGATTTCATGCTTGTTTGTTGATCTTAGCTGAGCCCCCTGGGTCTTCTGGGAGGTGGGGATTGCTGGCCCCACTTTATAAATACATTGTGGGGCACGGCTACAGTGTTGGGAAAGGTTCAAGCCTCAGACTAATGAGAGAGCACAGTCCTCTCATGGCCATGTGCAAGTCCCAGCTGGAGGGCAGGACCCTCCCAGCACAATTATAGCCAACAGCTGTATTGTGAGCTTGACCCTATGGTCCGAGCACGTGGCCCCACGTGCCTGAGTGATGTGGGCTTGATAGGGTTCAGGTGCATGTAATTGGGTAGGATTGAAACCCACGAGAATGTTGTAAACATCTTGATCAGCCCTTACTTTGCCTCGTGGCATCTGCTATAAAATAAAGACACGGCTGCTGGGCGCCGGCATTGTCCATCAGGGGAGCATACTCACCGAGACTCAGCTTCCATTCTCTTGTCTGTCTTCTCTAAGCTTTTCACCACCCCCACTCAGGGTCACTGAACCAGGCTGAGCTGGCAAGGCACATGAAGTGCCCTGGGGCTGAGTATGCCATGGCCGTGCTGGCTCGCCACAATACATAACCAGGGGCAGAAATGGCAGGAGCCCGGAGCAGCCCCCATTGCTCATTAGCAGTAGGCCCGGATCCTCAGAATTCCCTCCGACCCTAGGCCACCTGTAAGGCTGCCCAGACCTCCTTCCCTGAAGAGGGGTCAGTGGGCCACAAGCCCCCCAGGTCCTGACTGAATCCGGGGTCAGGACTGTGCTGGGTCCCAGGGCTGAGCGGGTGAAGGGCACTGAGTGGTGTTTGCTGCTCATCTTGCCC
>PVJC01008972.1:25520-40434 GCA_004026665.1 Murina feae | reverse complement strand
TTCTGACCTTCAATTCTGAATGATAGCTTTGCTGGGTAAAGTAATCTTGGTTGTAGGTTCTTGCTATTCATCACTTTGAATATTTCTTGCCACTCCCTTCTGGCCTGCAAAGTTTCTGTTGAGAAATCAGCTGACAGTCCTATGGATGTCCCCTTGTAGGTAACTAACTGCTTTCCTCTTGCAGCTTTTAAGATTCTCCCCTTGTCTTTTGCCCTTGGCATTTTAATTATGATGTGTCTTGGTGTGGTCCTCCTTGGGTTCCTTTTGTTTGGGGTTCTCTGCGCTTCCTGGACTTGGAAGCCTATTTCTTTCACCAGGTGAGGGAAGTTTTCTGTCATTATTTCTTCAAATAGGTTTTCAATATCTTGCTCTTTCTCTTCTTCTGGTACCCCTATAATTCTGATGTTGGTACGCTTGAAGTTGTCCCAGAGACTCCTTACACTATCTTCATATTTTTTTATTCTTTTTTCTTTTGGCTTTTCTCGCTGGGTGGGTTTTACTTCTTGATATTTCATATCTTTGACTTGATTCTTGCCATCCTCTCGTCTGCTGTTGGATCTCTGTATATTATTCTTTATTTCAGTCAGTGTATGCTTAATTTCTAGCTGGTCCTTTTTCATATGCTCGAGGGTCTCACTAAATTTATCGGCAGTCTCTAGAAAATTCTTGAAAAACCTAATAACTGTGTTTTTTAATTCTATAACCTGTTGTTTTCTTTCCTCCAGTTCTGTCATTTGTAATCTGTTTCTTTGTCTCTGCATTTTGGCTGCTTCCCTTTCTGAGTTAGGTGATCACTGAGAGGAATTAACCTCTAAGCCACTTGGTTAGGAGAGTCAGCTGTGTCTACAGTGGGAGAACTTCTGTGCTGGAGACACCCTTATGGGGCAAGAGTTGTTTCAGTGGGGCTTTTGTGCTCACTGCGTCTGCCCCGAGTGTGTCCCTTATGGATCTGAGTTTTATTTAGGATTGTCACACTCTGACCACTGGATATGCTGGCTCTTGTATCTCTAAGGAGGTGTTGATTTAGCCTTTGCCTTAGGCTACTCAGCCTTTCATATGCAAAAGCCTCTGACGCAGCTTGGGAGGGGCAGGGCCTCATGGAGTTTACAGGGTGGAGCAAACAGCTATGGCCGATTCTCAGCCCTGCGCTAAGAGACACTGGGTCTCTGTGTCCCACAGTAATTACTGCAAGCAATGCTGAGAGAAACCCACTTTGAATTTCCTCCTGGTGCCAGTCAGTCCCCCTTCTCCGGGTGTGCATCTGGGTCCCCAGAAACTCACTTGGAACTGGAGTTCAGAGCCGCTGGGAGCTTGTGGCTCCTTCCAATTTGAAAAAGAACCGCGTCCTCCAGCACCAGCTCTGTCCCTGAGCCCCATGCACACCCCTCCGTACCTCTGTACTTTGCTTCCGCCACTCCTCTGAGTCTCAGTCTCTTTCTAGTTACAGAATTTTCACTCAGCCAGCCTTCCTGTGGGTGTGGGTGGTGTCCGTGTTTTCTTTTCGTGGTTATTTTGAAATAGTTGTGCACGGCTGCATTTACGGTGTTTACCTATGCAGCCATCTTGCTGTGTCTCTTGACCTGTCAGAAGACCTCTTGACCCAGCTGATCCAAGTGAGGACTGAAGCCCTAAGGAATTTGTACTGTGTGTCCTTTCTTTAAGGCCCTTCTGACTAGAAAAATCTATGACGATTTTCTAGGGATCAAATTGTTCTAGGGATCAAATTCTAGGGCCTGGATGAACACATTAGAGAATTCAGAAGGAGTTCCATTTCTGACTTAATGCAGTATTTTTTGTTTTGTTAATTTTTTTATATTGATTTCAGAAAGGAATGGAGAAGGAGAGCTAGAAAGATCAATGATGAAAGAATCATTGATCAGCTGCCTCCTGCATGTCTCCTACTGGGGATTGAGCGTGCAACCTGGGCATGTACCCTTGTGCTGGAAACTGATTATTTTCACCAACTTTAATTGCTCTTAAAGGTCAGAGCTATGCACCCATTGTTAAGTTGAAACATTGTTAGTTAAAGCAGCCTCCACCTGTTAATCACATGTAAATTCTTGCTTGGAATTTCCTGCCTAAAGAATATAGGTGTTTCCCATAGCCTGAATAAAAGTGATGAGCAAGGCCAGAGCAGCGGCAGTCTCTCCCACTAGAGGTGGACTCCCGCCTGGCCCTCCATCTCCAAAATTAATTCCTTTCTAGTCTCTCTCTTCATTTTGTGTGCGTCCTTCTCCAGAACACAAACACTGAACGGGAACCCTGAACCACGTGGGATGTGAAAGGGGCTCCTGCACCCTTGACCAGAATTGAACCTGGGACCTTTTAGTCCTCAGGCTGATACTCTATCCACTGAGCCAGACTAGCTAGGGCTTAATGCAGTGTTTTATTGGTCACAGTTCAAAAGCAAATTCAAAGAGTTCCTTCAAGATTATGTTACTGTGATATAACAGAAAAGGAGCCAGGCTTGGAGCCAGTCTCAGAGCCAGAACTCAAACCTGGTTTCTAATTCTAGTTCTGCTACTCACTAGTTATATAGCTCAGGCAAATTATTTAATGAGTCTGGACCTCAGATTCCTCTTCTAGAAAGTGAGACTAGTAACACTTCTCACATTGCTGTGAAGAATAGAAAATAATGTGTATAGCTTGTTTTGCACTGAGTTTAGCAATGCTATAAGCATTCAGTAAATGTTTGTTGAATCTGAACCAATTTTATTTTTGAACAAATTACACACACACACACACACACACACTTCTCTCCACCCCACACATACTGAAAATTTGTATGTAAAGAAACATCATCCCAGATATCTTTAAGAGTGTGGGAAGATGCCAGATATTTCTAAAGTGGGTTAACTTTGTTTATACCATCTGTAAATTATTTTGAAATTCCACAATCTAAACAGGATGTAGAGAAGCAATGGAGAGAACCATTTGAAGAAATGGAAAAAAGAAAACAGGAAGAAGCTGAGAAGAAAAAGGAAAGGAGAAGGAAAGGGAAGATGACCTCTGGGGAACTGAAGAAGAAGGAAATGAAGAGGATTTTGCTGAAGAACCAGGAAATGACAGGCAGATGGAGGAAGCTGATGCTGAAAGAACATTTCTGGGTAAAAATAAAGAAGTCGGTGCTGACTAGAAGAAAGAATTGTAACTGGATAAGGTAGTTACACTTGGAGGCAAATGATGTTGCTTAGAAGGAGAAATGTTCATGAGGTTGGTAAAACCTGGGAAGCAAAATTACTTGACCTTTTTGAATGAACTTTGGATTTGTATTTCTACCCCAACTCTTTTGGTCTGTACTATCTTGGGAAAGTCATATTACCTCCTGAAGCTTCTATTTCTTGTCAATGGAAAAGAAGTGATAATTCCTATTTTATGAGGCTATTGTAGGGATTAAATGCGATATGTGCAAAAAGCCTGATATAAAAAAACAGTAGAAATAGTAGCTATTACTACTATCATTATCATGGTGTTTATGAAATTAATTATTGATAAATAAGCTTCTGTATAAAATTGATCCTCGCTTTCAATTTATCTAGTATGTCTGGAAATTTTATTTTGTTTACACTTCTGTATTTTGTAGTATTTACTGTGCAATTTTGATAGCTGTACTTGTGATTTATGATGTTTTCTTCTTGCAGATGTATCAAGCACTTAAAAATAAAACCAGGCCCAGCTGGGGTGGCTGAGTGGTTGAGCATCAACCTATGATCCATGAGGTCACCAGTTCCATTCCCGGTCAGGGCACATGCCCAGATTGCTGGCTTGGTGCCCAGTAGGGGTGTACAAGAGGCAGCAATCCATGTTTCTCTCTCATCAATTTTTTTATCTCTCTACCCCTCTCCCTTCCTCTCTCTAAAATTAATAAAGACATATTAAAAAAATAAATAACTAGACTTTAAAAACAAGCAAACAAAAAACAAAGTCAGATTTCTTAACATAAAGAAAGATACTTTATGAAAGTCCTTTTGCTTCTTTGTTGTATTGTGCCCTATCTAATTCTTAATTATTACTTCTTTGCAAGTTTGATGGTCTTGTATTCATCTTTTCTGTACCACCTGTTCACAACCCCGTTGTCATATGAATCCACATAGCTTTTTACAGATTGCAAAGCAATCTAAATTTGAGGAGTTCCTGCAATGTGTTCGTTTAACCCTCATAGCAGCCATTGTACAGGACACCATCATCATCTTCCTCTTACAGATGCAGAAACTGCTCAGAGTGGGCAAGTTGCTTGCTCAGAGTCAAACAGCTGGTAAGGGGTAGGGCCAGTATCTGAATTCAAGTTTGTCTATTTTCAAATGTTATCCTTCCATTGCATTAATCTGTTGAAGGAGTGAGTGAATATCTATTACTATTAAATACAGACAGTAGGCAATCTAAACTAATAAAAGCGAAATATTAAAATTAACCGTTTCTCCGGGACGGCCTAAGCCACGCCCACCAGCCAATCAGAGTGACTGTATGCAAATTAGCCTAGCAGAGATGGTGGAGGCCGCAGCCCTGGGCTCCGCCATCTTGGGAGACTGGGTCCTGGGAAGGTATCTGGGGCCCTGGGCCGCCAGATGCCTTCCCCCATGGAGAAGTGGGGACCAGCCGGGCGGGACACCGCAAGCCCCCTGCCAGGAGGCCGATCGCAGCCCAAACGGCCTCCCGGGGCAAGCGGGACCCCACAAGCCCCCTGTCGGGAGGCCGATTGGGACCCGAACGGCCTCCCGGGGCAAGCGGGACCCGCAAGCCCCCTGCCAGGAGGCCGATCGCAGCCCGAACGGCCTCCCGGGGCAAGCTGGACCCCGCAAGCTCCCTGGCGGGAGGACGATCGGGACCTGAACGGCCTCCCGGGGCAAGCGGGACCCCGCAAGCCCCTTGGCGGGAGGAAGATCAGGACCCGAACGGCCTCCTGGGGCAAGCGGGACCCCGCAAGCCCCCTGCCAGGAGGCCGATCGCAGCCCGAACGGCCTTCTGGGGCAAGCGGGACCCCGCAAGCCCCCTGCCGGGAGGCCGATCTGGTGGCCAGCAATACTGGAATGACCTCCCAGGCGGAGAAGCCTGGGGGTGGGGGGACCCCATGCCCCCTCCTGGGAAGCCTATGGGGTGGCCAGCGCCACACCATTGCTTCCCAGGCAATGACCCAGAGGGTCAGTGGGAGCTGTGGCCAGCCTGCAAACAGACATTGGCCCCTCACCCAGGCTGGCCAGGCACACCAGCAGGTGGCCATCCCCAGAGGGGTCCCAAGCTGTGAGAGGGCACAGGCCGGGCTGAGGGTCCCCCCTCCCCGACCACCCCAGTGCACAAATTTTTGTGCACCGGGCCCCTAGTGTTCCATATGGAAGAAATATGCTTTCAAGGAAAATAAACACAAGGAAATTTCCTTCTTTTAAAACTCTTCTCAAAAAACAAAATAAACTCCAAACCTACAAATAAATGATTAAGTGTGTCAGCCTTTACATATCAAGAAGTGAATACAGCTAGTGTGGTTGCAGTTAACTGTTCCAGGCCACCATGGTTGGTTCCTGGCTCTGTTTACTTACCAGCTACGTTATCTTGGCCAAGTCATCTAACTTTCCCATGCCTCAGTTTTCACATTTGTAAAACTGGGTTAATGAAGGGGCCTACTGCAAACTCAGCTGTGAGAATTAAATGCTGACTCATTTCTTCCGTTGTTTTACCAGAAGTGCACCAAGGACTAATCCAAGTCTAGCTGGTGGGTCAGGCCTAGACATAGCAATCATTTGTGTTAGCACAGGGCTAAAAATGTGTGTCTGGAACGTAATAGGTGCTCAATAAATATTAGTTGAAAGAATAGTAAACAAAAGGCTGGCTAATGGTATCTGGGAAAATGTCATGAAGGAAATGACTTTTTGAGCCAGATCTTGTAGAATGTTTAAGATCTTGGAGCAGGGGATATGTGAACTGAATTTCAGAGTCAAAGAGTAGGGCACTGGATGACAGCAGGTGGGTGGTGAGGTCAGAGAAGAGAAACAAGAACTCTTTCTTCCTTCTTTCCAGTGGGCTGGCACCTGGTATGGTTTCTGGGCCTTACAACCTTTGGGATATTCTGGTTTGGGAAACTTGCCTCTGCAGGAGAGTGCCGGAGGCTAAAGCAAATGGCAGTTAACACATCAAAAAGAGACATTGGAAGGCCAATGGACTTTGATATTCAGCAGGGCTGAATATCAGCACAAGACCTGCTGTGGTTGCAACCGCTCAAGCCAATTTTCTGACCTGACAATCTTTACATTGCATACCAAATTTTACCTTTGATCTGCCTGTATACATTGCTAAAGGGCAAAAGTGTATTCAAAGTGAATAAAAGGAGACACAACTGGTCTCGGGTTCCTCTTCACGAAAGAGGTCCACCTGGTCCCCCAATGCCTTCTAAATCATATTTTTTGTATAGTGTATTTATTGAGTCATCGGCTCTCCTTCAAGTCATCCTGACCCCAGCCATGAAGGTCGCGACAGGAGAGGCAAGACTTTACTCTCTTAGGGTCTTTGGCTGGGCCTGAGAATTTAACTGACATCAGGTTAACAGGAGAAAACATACAAATTAATAATACTTTTATGTGACATAGGAGCCCTCATAAGGAAATAAAGACCCAAAGAAGTGGCAAAACCTAAATACTTTAATAGTAGGTTGAACAAGGAGAGGCAATTGTGGAAAATATGCAGAGGAAGGTTAAAGGAAGATAAGAATTATTTTAAGAAGGTCTGTTTGTACAGTATTATCTGTCTCAGCTTTCCGTCCTTGGCGATAAGAATGTTTCTTTCCTGATATATGGAGGGTAGCTCTCACATGGGAGTTTTCTGTTTTCAGGCAGTAAAGTGGAGATCAGAGTGTTCCTTTTGTATCTGCTGTTTTTCAAGTGCCTTTAGCTGAAAGTAATCTTTAAGACAAAGTAGCATTTTTTGGGGGGTGTCATACTAGTTTTTTGGCACCCTTCACCTTTATATCTGTTTCTATAACATAAAAAGTCTATTGTGAAAAAGAGCAGGTGCTGAGTGTGCTCATAGTCTTAGAGCTGGAGGGTTGGTGTGTGGGTGATCTGTACTTTAGTAATGCCAATCTGATATGAGCATTGTTTACTAACCATGTCTATTCTGATTGGTCAGGCATACATGGTCTACCAATTGTTACATATTTTCAAGTATCACCAGATAAAGATATTAATTTTCATGCAGAGTAAGGATATATTTTAATATTTTAAGCTCTTGCTTTTACCTTGATTAAATTTTCTTTTGCCTTTATTTTGATTAATGGTACAAATTTTATTTCAGAAATTAAGGTACTTTAACAAGAAAAAAATCATGCCTAGTTCCACTCATTCTGCGCTTTGAAATTTTTGTGTTTTCTTCCAGGATTTGTCTTTTGAACACCACCCTTCTGCCACTGAAACATATTCCTCCAGGTGTGTTTTTTCCCCCTTTAAATTCTGATGATATGTTTAATTTTCAAAAGTCAGAGGTGTTCAATGTAAAAAATGTTGAGTCTACTAACATATTAAGAAGAAAGTAAACATTTCTTATTATCCTCAAATCCAGTGACACTGTGCAATATTTTTGTTCTCTTTCCTTCCAGCTTTGTGTTTATTTATTGATTGGTTGGTTTGATTTTGAATCGAGAGCCTTTAGTTAATTACACTGTGTAGTAAATGGCACTTTATTATCTTTGGTGGGTGATTACTATTTTAAAATGTTTTTATTTGATTTTCCCCTTTTATTCCCTTTCCCTTCTTCACACAGGCAACTAAGTTCTATTTGACATATATCTTTTTGTTTGTATATGTTCTTAAAAATGTGGATTTTTGTCTTGCATGGATTTTTTAATATATATTTTTTATTGTCGACAATAGTACAGATGTCCCCATCCCCCTCTTGTTTCCCTCCACCCAGCCCCTGACCCACCACAGGCCTTCACCGCGCTATTTAGTCTCTGCCCTTGTGCTGTGCCTATATGTATTTAAGTTCTTTGGTTAATCTTTTCCCGTCCCCCCATCTCCCTCCCCTCTGAGATCTGTCAGACTGTCCAATGGATCCACAATGGATGTATATTTAATTTATGAAAATGGTGTAGTGTTTAAATATCATTTTGTTTCTTCATATTTTTCACTGAGTAATGTTTTTACAATGTGTTCATATTCCTGTATCTATACTAATAAAAGCGTAATGTGCTAATTAGACTGGGAGACCTGTGGACAAAGCCATGGTGGGGGGACCGAGACAGAGGTGGTTCGGGGCGATCAGGCCAGGAGGGGAGGGAAGTTGGGGGTGATCAGGCTGGCAGGGGGGTGGGATAGTTACAAGGAAGCAGGCTGGCAGGCAGGTGAGTGGCTAGGAGCCAGTGGTCCCGGATTGTGAAAGGGATGTCTGACTGCCGTTTAGGCCCTATCTGCCGAGGGGTCCAAGATTGGAGAGGGTGCAGGCTGGGCTGAGGGACACCCCCCCTCCCCGTGCACGAAGGTATATATACAATCCACTAGTATATATACAATCTTGCTTCTGATTGCCATATATATTTCATGATATAACATTTATCATATTTTAACTCAGTTGATATGATAGCCAGCTAGGTTGTCTTCAAGTCCCTACCATCGTAACTAATACAAGAATATTTTAATGTATAACCCTTTATGTGCCTGCTTAAGAATTTCTTTATGATATATCCCAGGAGTAGAATTGGGGGCTCATAGAATATTTTTTGTTGTTTGTTTGTTTTTTAAATGAAAGGTTGTTATAAGGAGAGGCTATGTCCAAGGAGTTATTAGCCAAAGAGAAAGGATTGTTTTTAACCAGACTATCTTCTTTTTAAAAAAATAAATATGTTTTTATTGATTTCAGAGAGGAAGGGAGAGGGAGATAGAAGCAGCAATGATGAGAGATAGTTATTGATTGGTTGCCTTCTGCATGCCCCCAACTGGGGATCAAACCTGCAACCTGGGCAAGTGCCCTTGACTGGAATCGAACCCGGGACCCTTCAATCCACAGGCCAATGCTCTATCCACTGAGCCAAAGCAGCCAGAGCACTGATAGAATATTTGTATAATTTATGTTAGATTGCTTTCTACAATGGCTATAGCAGTTCACATTCCCATCGCCATGCATAGGGTTCCAGCAAATTGTTCATTATAAAATTTTTATAGTTTAATAGATGTAAAGGGATAGCATATTGCTGTTTTAATTAACATTTCTCTAATATTTTTGAACATCTCTTCATATGCCTTTTGAATTTTGGATTTCCTCTTTTATATTTTCTGTTTATTTTTTTTCCTAAGGGTTACTGCCCTCTTGTTTATTTGGAAGAGTTTTGTGTATTAAGTATTTTAAATATCTTCTCATCTAGTTACTTTGTCCATAGTGTCTTTTGCTGAATAGAAATCCTTATTATTCACCAATATTATTGTCTTAGAGTTTGCGCTTTTGAAGTTTTGCCTTTTCTTTTCCTCAGTCATAAGCTATATATTTTTCTTTTGTAATTTTTTTAACGTATATTATGTCTTTAATACTTCTAGAGTTCAACCTTGTATATGGTGTAGAATTGTTGAAATATGGTAATTGTACTTCAAACTTTGATATATCAGTTTATGAAGAGAGATATTAAAAGCTCCAACTACAATTATGTATCTGTCTATTTCTCCCTGCAGTTCTGTATATTTTAATGCTGTGTAATTAGGTGCATGTATGTGTTTTGCTGTTGCATTTATGCACTTGCCTATTGTTTCTATTATGAACCTATAATGACTTTTTTTCACTTGTTATCTTTTGAGACTAAAATTCCTTTTTGGCAGATATTAGGATAATGACCTACTACATATTTTCCTGGTGTGTCTTCTTTCATCTTATTTTTGTTGTTGTTGTTTTCACCTTATTTTTAACCTTTCTATCTTTATAATTTAACAACATCTTTTATAGCCAATTTATTGTTGGATTTAATTTTTAAAAATCCAATTGATGAGATTAACTTATTTGTATTTAATGTGATGACTTATCTATATAAGATTTAGTCTTATCACCCATTTACTATACATTCTTTTCTATTTTTAACCTCTATTTCTGCTTTCCATTGGCTAGGCTAAGCTGAAATGTCTTCTACGAGTTTAAAACTTACACATAATATATTTTTCTTGTGGTGGTAGGCATTAACTTCAGACTCATACACAAGGGTTTAAGAGAGTTTCTCCATCTCAACAATTTGAACAAAACCCCAAACCAAAGTTCTAAGCTTGACCCTCAAAAACCTGATATGTTATCTGCTCATGTTGATCCAATTGCTGTTGCTGAGATGGCAGGTATTTGATTGCCTAATAAAACATGGGGTACCTTCACACACACACACACACACACACACACACACACGCACACGCACACAAAAGGTGAATGGAGGCTGGGAAACCATCAAATAATACATGCCCACTTCTTCATATTAAATTAACTTCTTTGTATCTCAGTTCTTCATCTGTAAAATGTCAATAATGCCTACACAAAGGGCTGATGTGAAAAGCAAATTGGGCCTTAGGTATTAATAGCCCTTGTGAATTAAAAAGTGCTGTACAAAGTTATTATTCTCCCTTTTGCATTCCTCACATGATATTACATCCTTTATTTAGACGTTGGTATTTATCTGTATTGCTACATGGAGAACTACCATTCTAGCTAGCATTTTTCCTAAATTATGCTGATGCCCAATTGATTTTGCCCAAAATAGAATTGATTTTTCCTTTTCCTCCCCAAGAGTAATGAACGGACATGATGTCAGGGTTATGTTTGACCTGGAAGTCAGTTTCCATCCAAGGAGTCCTAAAGTTGCAGGGCTGGGTAATTTGCTAGTAGACTCACCAGGATACACATAGCTGACAGTTTGGCGCAATGGTGCTAAACTAAGCTCCAGTTCCTTCTCTGCCTCAAATTAGATGTGACCTGAGCCACATCACTTAAACTCTTTGAGCCTGAAAAAATGGAGGTCATAAGAAGGTCTACCTTTTAAACTTGTGGTAGGATTAAAGAAGATTACATGTAAAATACCCTAACCTTGGAGAAAGCCTTAAACTTGTCAGACACAGATCCAAATCTCTTTTTGATCAGGTACTGCTTTCCATCCTGATACCTATGGCTAGGTGGAGTGCAGGTTCTTTCTCATCTCTGAAGTGCACTGAATTGCCCTGCTTCCTTAAAGAATTACTGTTGTTCCCCCCCCCCCCCCACAAGGCTTTATCTCTTTGGAATTTGGACCAGGAATACTTGCCCAGCAGGATAGTTTCACAGGAGATCCTGTTCTTCATAAGCAACTGGGATGGATAATTCTGGTTCTTTTCAGATATGAATGCTTTAGAGTCAGGCTAACCTGGAGGACAGTGTGTATCTACTTTGCTTACTGGAATAGATTCTTCTACCACACACCTTCTCATAAACCTATCATAGCCTCATGAATTAGAATAATACTATCTCCATTTTACTGATAAGGAAACAGAAGATCACCTAAATTAAGTAATTAAGTAATTTGATACAGTTGATAAGGAGAAAGGAAATATAACATAAGAAGGATGGGTGTTGGAGTCGGCTCTAAATTAGGATCCCAGCCCTGCCATTTACTAGATTTCAGATTTTGGTCCAGTGATCTAATCTTTTCAATCTCAGTTACAGTTCTTCATCTGTAAAGTGGAGATTATAATAAATAGTAGAGGTCCGATGCATGAAATTCATGCAAGAGTAGGCCTTCCTTCCCCCAGCTGCCAGCACCAGCTTCCCTCTGGCACCTGAGACCCGGACTTCTCTCTGACAGTCGGTAGGCACCTGGGACCCGGGCTACCTTGGCTTCATCCAGAAGGTTGTCCGGAAGGATATCTAGTCTAATTAGCTTATTACACTTTTACTATTATAGATCTACCTCCACCTGAATGCTGTGAGGTTGAATTGAAAGAGTATATGTAGCCCAGCCAGTGGGCTCTCTCTGGTTGGGTGTCGACCTATGAACCAGGAGGTTGTGATTCAGTTCTGGTTGGGTCACATGCCTGGGTTGTGGGCTCCATTTCTGATTGGGGGGCGGGGTACAGGAGGCAGCCGATCAATGATTCTCTCTCATCATTAGTGTTTCTATCTCTCTTTCCCTTACTTTCTGAAATCAATAAAAATATAATTTAAAAAGAAAAAAGAAAGAATATACATAAAGCAGAGTGCCTGGCATATGGTAAGTGCTCCATAAAAGACTTATATACTTGCTAAGTGTATTGGGAGCCCAGAGCCCACCCATATAGTGCTGCCTTATAGGAAGCTTCATCATCAAGCTCCTTTAAAACATTTCAATGAATATTGAAATGATTTTACAAATAAATCCCTTGAGCTACAATCCCACTTGAATCCTACAATCCTAGGTCTCAGAAAGGAAATGAGGCAGTAGCATACAGTGAAAGGGGCCCAGGCATGGGAGTATAGAGACCTAGGATTTAGTGCTGGTTCTTATTTAGTATATGTGGGACCTTGAGCAATGCACGTTACCTCCCTGGGCCTCGGTTTCATTATTTGTAAAATGGAGACTATATTCTTTGCCTCACACTGTTGCTGGAGATACAAATACAGATGGATGCAAACACTCTTTTTACAGTTTTAGAAATGCTGTGTAAATAATGGGTTTTCAATTTGTGTCTGCTCTTCTCCTCAGAGGGAAAGTAAACAGGACTCAAGATAACCTGAGACCTGCCTCCTAGAGAGCAAATGTCAGGGACCTCACACTCAGTGAGTCCTGATTATTTGCTGCTGCTGCAGCAGCAACTTGTACTCAGATATCAATTACTGTGCCTGCTAAATCCTCAGCCCCGTGAAAAGGCAGCACTGTGCAGACACACCATCCCTACCCACACCCTGCCCCACACAGCTATTTGGACCAGGATTGGGAATCTGACCCAAGACAAGAAACCATGGAGCTTGCCAATGACCCACAAATGTGGCCTGGCTCCTAAAAAATGAGTGGACAAATCAATATTTCCCTCTCAGTAATTTGAATCAGGAAACATGAGGTAATTGAGGCAATTAGTAGCAATAAAAACTATGACTAAAAGGATGTAAAGTGAAAGGCTGTGAAGTTGAGTAGGGGTGTGTGTGGGAGGAGGTAAGTCTGGGCTATGACAAACCTAAGTGATGAGGAAGCAGAAATTATGAGTAACCAGAAGCTATGAAGTAGAAAAAGATAATATATGTTTATTCAACAAATACTTCTAGAGTTCTTTCTATGTGTTAGGCACTGTGTTAGGCTCTGAATATGCAAAAGTGACTAAAAAGGGGTTCAATTGGGGCACACAGGGGACATATATAATACTTTCACCAATAAAGATTTAATTAAATAAATGAATAAATAAATATATAAACAAACACAAAAGGTTCTTCTACCACATGCCTTCTCATAAACCTATCATAACCTCATGAATTAGAATAATACCATCCCCATTTTACTGATAAGGAAACCTAAATTAAGTAAACAGAAGAGACAGCCCCTGCCTTCACTGCTCTTAATCTTAATGGGGGAGAGAGACAAAACAGGTAAATAATAATAATAAAAAAATAATTCTGGAAAGAGCGAGGGTTATAAAATACTAGCTCTTTAAAGGTAAGGGAAACTAAAGCAAGTTTGTAATCTGTAGATATTAACAATGATATGCTTCAGCCCCTCCTTTTTAGAAGGAAGATTAAATCAGACATCCTTGACTTGGGCCCTCTAAGATTCTCCTACTTTGAGACACCATGAACTGTTCTGAAAACACATTTTATTCCCTAAACAGCAACCAGGAAAAGACATTTGGGCCACCACTTGAGGGCAGTACAAAATGCTGCATGTCATTCTGGTGGTTTTTATTGTTTCAGCTGCTGGGACAAAATAAAACCTTTTACATGATTTTCTTTCAAATGTATTGTATGAAATAAACCTTCTAACACTTGTTTTTCAAATGTTTAAACAAAAAAAGCCCAACATAATTCAGAGCAGGAGTTTGGGGAAAGGAAAGAAGGGGTGAGAGAGAGGGTCTCCGGTTCAGAGGAATGCCTGGCACATGTTATGAGCTTCATAAAGAAGAAATGATAACAACCCTAGCCAGTTTTGCTCAGTGGATAGAGCATCAGCCCGTAAACCAAAGGATTCCGGGTTGAATTCCAGTTGCAGGCTCCTCCCTGACCCTCACATCAATATTTCTCTCTGTCTTTCCCTCTCTCTTCCACTCTCTCTAAAAATCAATGGGAAAATATCCTCAGGTGAGGATTAACAACAACAACAACAACAAAAGAATAAATGATAGCAGAAAAAGTAAAGCATGTCAGATTGGAAGGAGCCCCAAAGAAGGACGAATCCAGCCCTCTCATTTTATAGACAAGACTTTAAGGCCAGAGGAGAGAAAGGGCTTGGCCAAAGCCACAATGACATGGTAGAGAAGATAATGAATGGTTTCAGCACTCATCTGGCTAGTCTGTGAAGACAGAGGTTATGTATTTGCAAATAACATCATAAATACAACTTGCAAAGAGATCGACCCCATCATTGTTAGTGATACTGAGTTTCAAGAAAAAAGTTGTGACACCTCAGTTGTCAGACTACGGCCCTTGAGTCTTCCATACCCTGGAGGGATGAAACTACCTCACCTTCAGCTCTTATCCACTTCAACTGGTCCTAATGTTCTGGACAGAATATTTATGATCACATTCACCCTATTTCCCACCCCTTTCTGGCAGGACCCTAAGTGTAGGTAGAGCACAGGAGGTTTTGTCTCGGTGCAGAGGCTGATGCATGCTGTGAGCTTACTCCAGCATTTCAGATCTTTCTGGCACACCAGGGAGATGGCAACGCCCGCCTGAGCCCCTCCCAGAGCTGCCTACACAGTACCCTGACCTTTCATTGGCTCCCCTGAGATGGTGTTCCATGATTGGCCACCTCCACCTA